>BLKR01005361.1:0-82509 GCA_011170035.1 Teleogryllus occipitalis
GGGGAAGATCACCGCCATCTCCCAAAGAAACATGCACTACACTAACGGGACTAATGACCACAGTAGTTGACGCGCCCGGAAACACGAAAAAAATCAATCAAAAAAAACGGAGGTGCCTCAGGGCGTCAGTTGATGTCACTGTAGTTCCTGCGGCCGGAAGGTTCTAGGGTTGCAGTCCCGACGGCGGCAGGATTTTCGACACAAGCTTGTCAGCTACGTCGGATTCAGTCGCTGTCTGGAGGAGAATTCTAGCGGCCGGCTGCTCCGATCCGTGGTTTCTCCGACCAACACCAGTCCAATGCCGGAACAGTACCCTAACAAACGGGCCACAAAACGCGCGCGATCTTTCCTTCCTATTCATTGTTCCATCCTCAGCCCTTACTTAAACACAAACTAACCTGCACTACACTCTCGTATATGCCGGGATCTTACAGCTTGTCCCGGCTGGGGCGGTGCCCCACTGGTAGGAGATACCTAGTTGAGGAAAACCCCGTTTGACAATGGTAGGTCGACGCGGGATCTCGCCATCCAACGGGGAAGACCACCGGCACCACAAAAAACATGCACTATACTTACGGAACCAACGACCTTAGCCGTTGGCGCGCCTGGAATTTGTAACAATCAATCAACTAAGAGATTGGGGAATTAACAAACTTACTTTGAGGCGAGTTTATAATCAATCGACCACTGTATACCAATGCACTCGAATTTTTGTTCAAATTTGCCAATTCATTCGACGAAAGCCGACAGTAGTTAATAAGAGGCCGTAGATTATTAGGATACTCGTCTTCTTACAAAACTGATCTCAATTTCTAACATTTTATAATGAGATAATAAAAATGGATTAAATAAAATAATTTTTTGAATTTTATTTAGGGTGCTTTTGAAATCCTCATTTTTGTGGTGGAAAATATCACGTACTCCAGCCCCGAAGAATGCCTTCCAAAGCCCTTATGGGATGTGTATCCCGAGCCAACTATTCGCTCGGAATGCAGTGTAAGGTACACAATAGCAGATAAGGGAAGCAGCCTGCGAGCACTATGTTCACTGGAATATGGAAAAAAATCAAATAATTTGTTAAAATACAATTAATTACAAAGAAGTAAAAGATGTACCTTTAAGTTTGCTTTTGATTAACTTACTCGCACGGACAGGAGAAAAACAATATCGTAAGATTTTTTTAATCCCCATACCTTATTTTTGGAACTACTGTTCTCTTGTATACTCTAAAGCTGTATCAAGCCCTTTATTTGACGCAAAGTAATGGATCAGTTTCATTTGGTATATCTTATTTCTTCTGATAACATCCTTCTTTAATATTACGATACCTTCACAATAAAAGCCATATGTTTTCGTCTTCTAAAAATAAATTACACATTTTTTAAGTTTCGTATCATATCTTATTTTGAGTCATTAAATCTCCTGTCACGAATTTGGTTATTTATTCGCTTGTATAGCTGTTTATTTTATTTATTGAGGTTTAGCGATCCTTCATCTGCTGAGATCACTGGGGACACCTACAGAGACAATCTCACGAGTACATTAGAACGATAAGGTTCGGGGGGGATTGATGGTGGCGAAATGGTGGACTAATGAGCACGAGAACCAGGAGAACGCCAAGAAAACCATTTAGAGCTCGCATTCTCAACCTCTAATTCCACATACACTGGCTGGGGATCGATCCCGGACCCGCAGTTTCGATGGTTCAGCGGTTTCGGTGGTATATCGGTTAGCGTATCGGGGTGGACCCAAGTTTGCAGGTTCAAACCCGATTGAACCTGTGGATTTTTTTAGGGCAAAAAATCACAAGCCTACCTTTGGACTGAAAGTAAAGCCGTCTGTCCCATGTTGTACATTTACAGCATCTAAACAATCCTAAAGCCTAAAAGAAGCCTCTAAACTAAATTCAAATCGGCTGTTTCGTCGCCCGAGTAATACCTTCTTTCTCCTCTAGATGGAAAAAGGACCGGAGCAAAATCGGATAGTCAGACGGAAGAACAGGCCTGAAGGTCTACAAAATAAGGCATCATTTAACTAAATTGACGCCAGTGATGGAAAGCTCATTATGCAATGAGCCCACACTCACACATACACACACAAATTTAGTCTTAACACTGTGCAACAAAGGTCTCTTCATTGCGGATACCAAAGGCGGATCTCGACCTAATGCCCTATTAAGAGAAAAGACCAAGAGAGACAAGGAGGGAGCAAGAAAAGCAAAAGAGCAAAAGAGAAACGTATTTGCGAAGGAGGGGCAGAGGATTTAAACCGGTATTTGATGGCAGTAGAAAAGTAAAACCCTCACTGAGCAATACCTAACGGGACTGTAGCCTGTATTCCGGAATGGAGAAGTTTCCAATGATTAATGGAGAGGCAAGAAATGCTCATCATTTTTCACGAAACTGCAACGGAATAATAATGACGTGTCAACGAGCTTATGAGCGATTAAAAAATACGCGTTAAGTTAATGATATATCAGTGTGAGCGAAACAAAATTACAGAGTGAGTTTCCCAAATGCTTTATTTGTAACTTGCATACCGAATAAAATAAATTTACAATAATCGGAAAATTATATATTCAATTGCAATAAATTATATTATCGTCGAATATAAGTTGTCTTTCATTTTTCTGATTACTTAAACTGTGAATCTGTGGCATGTTTTCATTTATGTATTGCGTTCAAAATTTTAAAAAAATATTTTTGTGAAACAAATACTCATCTCACTTTTCCCCTTTATTTAGTTCAACTATGTTCATTCAGTTTCTTTTATTTTAATTATAATTTATTCCTAAGCCTCTGGGATGGCTCATGGGCAGCGTGCTAATTTCCCGTGGTCCCCGGGTTCGATTCCCGGTCGAGGTAAAAATTGAGTTGTAGTTTTCCTTTAAAATCGTCCCCGTTTCTGTAGCTGTGCGACGAAGAAAACCTCAAACAGACGGATCTTGCCAGTTTTGGTGAAAAGAATACGTCATGTTCGCCTCATGTCACTCTTACCCCCAAGCATAGGAATTTAACTAGGCACAGACAAGGGTGACACCGGTAGCTGGCCGGCGAAGTCGGACTACCGACCCGATAACGCCGAATACATACATACATTTATTTCTAGCTAATTTAAGAGTTTATCACTAGTGTCTTTATAAAAGTATCTTTATGTATTACGAGTGTTTTGTAGATGTTAATTATCTGCTTCGAAGCATATTTTTTTAAAGAATTTTATACCATATCCGAAGATGTAGGTTACGCCGACAAAAACGGCAATATAGTGTTTAGAGTATAATACAAAAAAATGTTTGTAAAGACAATACATTCTATTTAAACTATTTCATTGAAAATAACACTTCATCAATAAACCAAACAATTAACTGTTATTGTTCATTTATGATCATTAACGTCATTAATCCGATCAACAGCAATTACAAAAAACGCGATAAAAGTTTGTAAACCGAGATAATAGGCGAGGTTTCTAACGAACTGATTATGTTATTTGTATTATCGTTCGTGTGTCGTCCAACACATTTCATAAGACCATCTTACAAGGAAAGATTCAAGAAAAAAATCATATATCAGAGTATGTTTGGGTTTTGAAATTCATTTAATGTTTGTTTTAAGTGTATTTTCATTTTTAAAGGTTTCGTATACGTACATAGTTTCATTGGGAGCATACATTTCTCGTTTATTCAATAATTGTTTGATTTAATTACGGCAGTAAATCAGTTGAATGATTTAGTTAATACTTATGTGCGTGCACATTGTAACTACAGGATTCTAATGGTGAAGGAAATTTATATCTCTTATTATATAATATAGTATCAATGCCCTCAACTATTAATCAAAAAATATTTTCTATATATAATCGTTAGATGGACAATAACGTTCTTTTCCATTCAAAACGTTACCGTTTTCTGCTCTGGCTACATAGCTAAGTCAAATTCAGCCGATGTTTGAAGCATAATTCCAAAAGCCGACTATTCTGGTCGGTAGTTTTGCGTGATTTCTCGGATCAACACCAGAGGAATGCCGAAGCAGTACGCCATAAAACATGCAATGGATATCGTGCGATTTTCCCTTCTTCCACGTTACAACCTCCTCTTCTCTTACACACATACATATTCTTTCATTAAAAAACACTACATTAACACACATATTGGAAGTCTAGTCACCAGGTTAGAGATTGCCCTGGCTGCAGTGATTCCCCGCTGGTGGGAGATACCTAGAGAGGGAAAACCTCTGTGATGGTCAGCGCCGAATAGCAAGTTCCAGTAGAAGGAGGAACACCGTCACCTCCCAGATTATAACATGCACTACACTTTTAGGACTAATGATCACACCAGTTGTCCGCACGGGAACAGAATTCACCCATTCAGCCATTTTAGTTGAATTCGAACCCGCTAGAATAGAACATCCGCCAGAATATCGAGACTAAATACCAGAATCACCTATTCAAGGATGCTGCGGAATAAACAAGCGTTGACGCTGAGCAATCGCATGGATAGAAGAATTCATAATTTTCAAGACAAAAAGATAGGGAAGTATGGATAGATAAAATCTTTTCATATGAATCTGCACAAGCATTCTGCAAAAACCACCGAGTTTAGATGGTAAGAATCTGCCTGATTTTTACTTGCGAGTTAATTGAAGAGATGCTGCCCCGAGGTGGGAGTCGTGGCTGGCGGGCGGGGCACAGAGGCTGCGTCGCGCAGTGCTCCAAACGGCCGCCAGGGGGCGGTGGGCGCGGGCGCGGGCGGCTCGTAAATTTCCGGCGGAGGCTTCGCGCTGACGGCTGTGCGGCGGCGTCGCGCAATTTCTCCGAGCGGCTGCTGCCTCCGCCGACAGTCTCCTTCGTCGCCTCGCCCCCGCCACAACCTCGCCCCCACGCCCTCGCCTTCGTCACCGTCCTCGCCCCTCGCCACCGCCCGCGCCACCGCCCGCGCCACCGCCCGCGCCACCGCCCGCGCCACCGCCCTCGCCCCCGCCCCCGCCACCGCCCTCGCCCTCGCCCCGCCCTCATCCCCGCCCCCGCCCTCGCCCCCGCCCCCGTCTCCTCGCCCTCGCCTTCGCCCCCGTCACCGCCCCCCGCCCCCCGCCCTCGCCCTCGCCCTCACCCCGCCCTCGTCACCGTCACCGCCACGCCCTCGCCTCGCCTCATCCCAACCTTCGTCCTTCCCCACGCCGTCGCCGCCGCCCTCGCCCCTGTCCTTGCCCCCGCCCTCGCCCCCAGCCCTCGCCACCGTCACCGCGTTCGCCACCGCCCTCGCCCCGCCATGGCCCTCGCCCCGCCCTCGCCCGCCCTCGCCACCGTCACCGCCACGTTCGCCACCGCCCTCGCCGCCGTCGCCCCGCCGTCGCCCGCCGTCGCCCGCCCTCGCCCCCGCCTTCGCCGCCGGTCTCACCCCTGCCCTTGCCCCCGCCCTCGCCGCCACCGTCCTCGCCCCTCCCTTCGTCCCGATCTCGCCCCGCTCTCGCCACTGCCCTCGCCACTGCCCTCATCAGCTTTCTCGCTCCAACTCGCTCCCGCCTCCACTCTCGCCTTCGCTACCAGCACGCCGCACGCATAGTTTCTGTCCAAACTCGCCCACCCGCTCACACCTCACCCCCCCGGTTCACCGCACGTTCCGCTGTACCGCAGTGCTGGCTTCTTGGGATAGCCAAGGCAGGCAGTGATGGATATGATTTATTATTTTGTTTCCGAGTGCGTCTACGGTCGATACCCCTATCGTACGTGTAATTCAGGTTATATGCCGGAAGATGGCGGTGTTCCGTCCTTCATACAATGTGACGTCCGGCGAACTATCTTCACATTGGCTTGACGCGGTTTCCCTCTCCAGGTATCACCGCCATAGAGGCACCGCTTCAAGCAAAAGGAGCTTGAACTCCGATTGGTCTCCTGACATGTGTGGTACTGAAGTGCACGTAAGTGTGTGTAAAGGGAGATAATAGCACATCGTAGGGGAAGTAAAGATTGCACACGTTCCGTGATGGTGATGCGACATCGACAACAAAACATCAATTTTCCCAAACATCAATGTTCAAAATTAAAACATGGATGTTACGAATACATGGACCAAAAACCATCACTGTTTTTAAACATCGATGTTTTAAAGTGTTTTCGTAAATTCTACCATTGAATTCGTGCGCAACAAAATTTAATATTGCAGCGAACGTGCATATTAATTTATAATTAAAATTTAACTGAAAATAACGTTAAAAACGGGTCTCCATGTGCAAAATAGGAGAAAGACAAAGGAAATACCAGAGCATGAGGATCATCTCGGGCCAGTAAACCAAAAATCGATATTTGTATAGAAACATCGATGTTTTGAAAACATCGGCATCAATGTCGCATCCCTAGTCCAAGACCACTTTTGTTTATTCACATATCGCTCTGGCATTCGTCTAGTATTGATCGGCGAAAGTACCAATTAGAGCAGCCGACAGCTAGAATTCTCCCGGGTGTTAATAAACTGTGTACTAAAATTCCTGAAGGCATATTTTGCCGAACAGGTAGAAAATAAATTTGTATAAACAATTCTTCTCCACACAGCGGCTGACCACCACCAAGCTAAGCGGCTACTGTCGCAAATCGGCGGGAACCCCGCCGGAACTTGAACCGTAGAACCTCCCGAACAGAGGAGCTGCAGTGGAAACAGCTGGTTATTTCAGTCAGTTCTATATTTCGGTTTATATAACGTGGCGCATCAAGGCCTGTCTTCACGATGGAATGTGGCACGGCGTTTCGCGTCTTTCTCGATCGTGCTGCTAGATATCGCGCCGTATCGAGCAGTGCTGCACCGGGAGCGGTGGCTCAGTGCATCAACTGATGTCAGCTGCAGTGCCTCTGACCGGGAGGTCCTAGCTTCGAGGCCAGACGGCGGCAGGAATTTCGACACTAACTTGTGAGCTAGGTCGAATTTACTCCCTGTCTGGATGAGAATTGTAGCGGCCGGCTGCTCTGATCGTAGTTTTCCGTGGTTTCTCCGATCAACACCAGGCGAATGACGGAACAATACCCTAACATATGGGCCACGGACCACGCTCGATCTTTCCTTCCTCTTCCTTGTCCTATCCTCACCCCTTACACACACACTTACACACACACACTTACACACACACTTACACTAACAAGCACTACACTACCACACATGCCAAGACACTGGCCGGGGACTTGGAACTTGTCCCGGCTGGGGGGAGGTCCCACTGGTGGGAGATACCTTGTTAGGGAAAACCTCGCTAGTCAACGGTAGGACGGCACCAGATCTGGCCATCCAGTGGGAGAAGATCATTACCACCTCCAGATGAAAAACGCACTACACTTACAGGACTAATCACCTCAGTAGTTTATTCGCCCGGAATTACTAATCAATCAAGTAAGCAAGCAGTGGTGCTGATCAAGCGACGTCTAGCGGCACGACCGACAAAGCTACGAAAAGCCGTGCCGTATTCCATCGTGTAGACAGACCTTGACGCGGCATGTTATAAAAACCGAAGTATACCACTTCTGAATCCGCCAGCTTCTCTGGAGCGGCGAAATCCAAAATACCCGCGCCGCGTCGCGTCGGCGGAAGGGGGCGTGTCCCGCGGAGCGCCGCAAGAACCCGCGCGGGGCCGCCGCAACCACACATTGTTCCGCGCCGCGTCCCCAGCGCGAAAAACGCGTCGGCGGCGGCCGCCTGTTAGCGGGTCTCGCGGCGGGTGGCCCGGCCGGAGACCGCAGGCCCAGGAGAGAAGGCCACGCCCCCACGGCTTTTTCCACTCTAACGAGGGAGTGGCGTGGAACCGCTGGGAAATTTTGGGGTGTGACCGAGAGTGTTGGTAGAGCAGGGCTGTTCAAATGGGTGTGCCCTGGCCCAGTGCTTATTGACGGTCATTGGTGTGTTTCGCTGTTTGTTAAATTAGCCGCGGGAGAGGCGCTCGGACCCGATCGGCTCTAGTCTAGTAAACAACGACTGGATTACTACAGGAGCGGCAAGTCTCGACCGAATTCTTGATTTAAGCAGCCCGATTTAGAACAATACACACCTTTCAAAACGGCTTTTTCCACTCCAACGAGGGAGTGGCGTGGAACTAAGGACCGTTCGGCCTAACTTTGCTCAGCATGTTAACAAACTTTGTACGTATCCCTCCACCCTGATGTTTGTGATTGGCTGCGCCTTTCGCCGCACGATCATACATGCCAGCACGTGTCACTGCAACAACTATCATACATAGTTTTTTTCGACTTCATGTGTGTGGATAAGCAAGAAAGAACTCAATTTTGAAAGGGTAAATCCCAAAGCGCACGACGCACTGAAACCAAGTGCAGTATCCGTCAACAAATGAGGACGAGCGACGATCTCGTGCATTTGTTTACATGCGAAGTAAAGTTACAGCGAACGGACCTTAGTATGAAATTTTGGGGTGTGACAGAGAGCGTTACTAGAGTAGGGCTGTTCAAGTGGGTGTGCCCTGGTCCAGCGCTTTCTGCGAGCCAATGGTGTGCCCCGACTTTTGTTGAATCAATCCCACGGGAGGGGAGGCGCACGGACCCGATCAGTTCTAGTCTAGTGAACGACGAGAGCACCGGATTGCTGCAGAGGCAGGCATCCTGGCCCGAATACTTGGTTTTAGCACCCCTGGTTTAGAACAAGACGCATGTTTCAGGTGTAGTGTTACCGCCAAAATTTTTCTAGGGGGTGTTATCGCCTACAGCGGGAGAAGGGGATAAATCTCCACGAGGCTGAATTACTTCGTTACAGATAATATCATATTTTAATTTCTCCTATCCGGGTCATCCGTTACAGATATGATCTAATTAAGGTGTGGATATGATCTAATTAAGGAGTATTTTTGGTACAGTTTATGACAGGGAAATCCGGTGTTCGATAGCTAGGCGCAAGGTGGCAAACTGATCGAAAGGGACAAATACCAAATTAGGTTGCGATTTAGTATTATGCTGATTTACGAATTATCGTTGCAACATTGAATGTAAATGAATCACTTTACTGAGGATCGTCATTTCATCATTTTCTCTAACCTTATACACATCTCTGTATTGTTGGGAATTCGTTATGTCAAAGACATTGTACTAAATTGCAACCTAATCTGTATTTAGAAAAACAAAATCTCAGACAAAACATTGGTGATGACTGTGATTTATTACAAGAAATTGCTTGAAAAATGAACGCATTTGAAGGGAGTGTGTTATGAGAGATATACAACTAATGTTCTCGTTGTAGAGATTTTTTAATTTTAAAAAGGTTCGTTGTAGCATTATATTGCAGTATGAATGACTCTCTGCTATCTGTTTTTATCTTTTCGATTTCTTCTACGTCGAGTGAGAAAAATATTGTAATTATAGATTCATTTCTGATTAAACAAATGAGAGCGGAAAACGTCTATCTATCTGTCCGTCCGTCTGTGAGCAACACTAGCGGATAAATCGTTTAGTCGATCTTCTCCAAAATTGATATTCCCCAACCCATCTGGGTGATGTCACGGTCCCTTGTATTTGAAACCGATATTTCAATTTTGGGTGGTACTTTACACGAAGCCGTTGGGCCATTTTCCAAATTTTCAAAAAATGTTTCCATCGTTTTTTATTAAATTTTGTTGTTGGATAGAATGATGTTCAAGAGAATGGTACAGGACCTTGAAAACTCTGATTTTTCGAAAATTCCAAAATGTCAAAATTTCGGGGTCTTCCTAAAACTAAAATATTGTAATAAAGACATTATTATTATTATTATTATTATTATTATTATTATTATTATTATTATTATTATTAAAATCTCAATGATAAATTTTTTTTATTAATGAAACCCAGTCCTTAAAGATAGATTTTAAAATAAGACCATGTACGATTTTTCAAAAATTTGAGTACTTTTCGCGTAATTTTGAGTAAAAATACGGGGGAGAAAGTACGTGCTTTTTAGCACCACTAGTTATATTTTTTCTTCTTAAATTGTCATCATATGACCCAATTACTTTTTCCCAACATTAGTTTAATTCATCTGTTGGTGTAATTATTTACTCTCATTGAGACATTCTAACATATTTCTTTTCTGTTTAGCTGCGTGCATCTACCTTACAGTTTCTTCTAATTTTCGTGTTCCAGAGCCTTTCCAGCACACAACCGGCAAGCAGCGAGCAGAAAGAAGACGGCGGCGTCACATCAACAGTTCGTCGACCCTTTTAACTAAACTGCTTATCTGGAAACTCCTCTTCCAACTTTGCCCCAGTCGCTTCATTTCCCTCTTTTCTTACACGTCACTCGAACTTTCTTTAAGAAGCCTTCTAACGAGACGAGATTTCTCACCTCTTTCTAGTTAGTCAGGGATGGCTCAAACATGGCTCGACGACAAGCAGCAACCCTTGAAGCTGCACCTCCAGAGCGTGACGCTCAAACAGAGCGTGAAATTCAACTTGAAATTCCCTGACCTTTTCCTAAAAATTCACAATATTATATTACAACACTTGAGGCGCTTAGAATAATAACAGAAGATCCCAATCGAATTTCGTTTTATGAAAAGTGTCTTTTTCAGTTTTCGTTCGCGTTCACTTTCATTATGGGCAACTTTTTGAAGGTGGAATTTGAGGATTTTGTCATATCCCAATTCATTTGATATTTCAACACATGATAGGTATATCGCAGGAGTTTACCATCTTTATGGTAACCTTACGTTCCTTATGATAACCTTATGGTATCCTTACGTTCTTACTGACAATGCGAAATCGGTTGGGATCTGCCATTATTATCCCCACCGCCTCATCTATTTTCTGTAATTGTAATTTTTTGTAATTGTATGTTTCGGTTCGGGAATTGTGAAAAATATATGATTTACTGACTAATTGTAAGGTTTAATATTTGGCCTATTAATTTGGTACTTTAAAAGAAGCTTACATGTTTAAAAAATTAAAGCACTTGTAAGTATTATATATGGACAAACTGTATGTCAATGTGCACATCTAATTTCTTTTCTTGTTGATTTTCCTACAACCTCCCAGACAATACCCTCGTGGACGTAGTCAAGGGGATGGGGCGAGAGGGGAAAAAACTCCCCTTAAATCATTGATCTTTATCCTCCTTTTATTTATAAAATGCCGTAAAATACTCTTTACACATTTTTTTAATAAAATAAAAGTTCTAAAATTAATTGAAAGGCAACATTTCGCTTGCTCTAACTCCTTCAAAAGTAGAGGATGATTCAATACCTTGCGTAGGGTAAAATGCTTATTAAGATAAACAATGACAGGGGAGTGACTCATGGATTATGTTTATTGAGTAAACACCAGGTTCTTTAGGAAAAACCAAGAAAAATATAAAATGAAATATTTAAGATATTATTTTCAGAAAATCAGCAAAAACTAGATTAAAAAACTGTCTCTTCAATTCCTTTCGAAAAACTGTGTATTCGTGTATTGTTCGTTACAAGTTAACATTATCCAAAGGAAGTAGTGTTCTCTTAAAATGTTTTTAAAATTCCCTAAAAGAAAAGAGTTACGTAAAAAAGTTGATCAAAACCACTCCAGATGAACATCTCAAGCTTTTGGATATGTTACTGATGTAATTGATTCTTCTTGCTTTCAAGTGAGCTAAGCTTGCAAACTTTTGGCTTGGTCTGTTCTTTGCCAGGAAATTTCCATCTTTAGTTATCTCGAAATCGGCCAAACTGCCAATGGCAGAGATATGCGTCACAGGAACCTCAGATTTCATTCTCACAACATTACAATTACAATTTCTTAGCGAAGAAATCCAATATGCTACTCAGGAATTCTGTGGAGAACATTTGTTGCATCTCGTAAATATTATTTGTAGCAAGTACCATTAAAAAGATATTAAAATTGATGAAATCAGCGAAAAATGCTTTAAAAATGATGGAAAAAGGTAAAAAATGACTTATTAGAAATCGACGAAAAATGCAAAAAGTCATATAAATGGGTAATTTTCTTTTATCATATCATACAATTAATGTCTAAACTAAAATTAACTGTTCTAAAGGAAAAAGAAAAAAAACATTTCATTAAAATCCGCACCCTACTAATGGTCCCATATATTTTTTCTGTACTATAGATACCTTTTGCGGCTCTCACACGCAATCAGTTTTTATAAAGGTCACTAAAGAAGGAGAATTTCAAGGAGACGCGACGAATTGCCCTTTGACTTAAAAAAATATGAAGGATTTGTTTAAAAAACGCATTTAAATATCCATGCCAAACGCAACCCGCCTATCTCTGAATCTATATCGTCAAGTAACTCCTATACGAAGCGTCTTAGAGCCTTAAAAACTAAAATATTGAGTCCAAAGGTCTCAAAGACTCGTTCCTATATTGTAATCTACAGGATGAGATATTTCTGAACATTCTATTACATTTTTGCTCTTTCGACGGTTTTTGACTCTACCCCACGTGTTCAGAGCCTGTAGAATCAGCAACTGTATGTGAAATTAAACGAGTTACTTGATATTCTATGCAACTGCATTACAAGGTTGTACCTTTCTGCTCGGTAATAACATTAAATATGAATAGTTTGTCTGGACAAGGGCGAATTATATTCTTATCAATTACAAGTAGAGAACAAGTGAAGGAGAATAATAAGATCTTGAAGAAAAAGATATATTACAGACTTAATATGGAAATGCAAAAAGGGGGAAGAGAGTGGGGTTTAACATAAAAGAGTTCTCGCACGGGTACGCTATCTCAAATTATTTTTTTCTGTCTATTTCTTCAATATATTATAATATTTTTGGTCTTTGATTTTTTAAAGACAGAACATTTTTGATATTAACATTTATTACATAATACATAGCGCAACGTTTCGGAAATTATGTTTCCATCATCAGGCATAAATGAAATAAATAAATATATTATTTAAACAATGGTGGTTATAAACAATAGTTATAAACAGAAGAGTATGTTGTTCCTGAACACAAGTCATACTAAACCGCATCTAGATAAATAGTCCATGAATGGAAGTGGTCAGAAATAGGTTGAAAGGGACATTATAAAATTACAATAATTTAAAGACAAGATAAAGACAAATTTATTTAAACTGCAATTGGGTGTATCTCGGAGGCTGTTAATTACATAAATAAGATAATTAAGACAGAAAGAAGTTAAGAGAAATATCCTAATTTTGGGATAAATTTCTTAATAATCCATCATATAAACTACTAAATTTATTAGATTCTACCTGTGTGTGCATATTATAATTAGGGAATGGATTTTCATGCAAATACATATTTTTAGAGGGACAAGATACCAGCATTTATTAATATTTTTTAGACTTAACACATTCTGAACGAATTAGAACCATTTTTATTTTACACATTTTTACCTATTTTGGTATAATTACATATTTTATCTATTACTACACATTTCATTACATTTTAATATATTTATAAGTCGAAAATGAACATTTCACAAGCGAGTTCGGAATATATGTCACTTCAAAACTAACTTTGATTCTGAAATACAAAACCACGCAATGTGCTTGTATTAACCCCGTGCCTTCGCTATTAATTGTCAAATTCACGCCCCCTCCATTCTGCTTCCTGGAAACCGTGCACGCAGGATGAAGGATGAGCGGATGTATGTGAAG
Organism: Teleogryllus occipitalis; assembly: GCA_011170035.1. Taxonomy (NCBI): domain Eukaryota; kingdom Metazoa; phylum Arthropoda; class Insecta; order Orthoptera; family Gryllidae; genus Teleogryllus; species Teleogryllus occipitalis. Next base: position 13,576 of record BLKR01005361.1, read on the forward strand.
CAGAAGGAACTTCAACCATTTTCATATACTCCACACGAAACTCGGTAAAAAAAATATTTTTCAGATCATTGTCTTATCGCGTTTCCGGAGTGGGGTGGGGCATATGTTCCCTTTACCCCCCCCCCTTTCTAACACAGGCTGCACGGTACTATTCACTTAAGCGCCGGCTCCTCGTAATTGTATATACTACGAGAAAAGCATATATTTCAGGAAACTAACGAATAATTCTGGAGAGTAGAACTCTCTTGCAGCCTCTCAGAATCCATGTCAAGATCTGATCGGCAACGTATTGTGCTAAATAAAGCTTGAAAAGTGGAAATTTCAGCAACGAATTTTTATTTCACATATTTTCGATTTTTAGTACATTTAGAAGAAATAAATACATATATATATATACATACTTTTGCTTTTTTTACAATAAATTCCGTTCCCTCATTATAATACACGCCAGTAACTATTAAATAAATACGATTCGTCAGCCCGTTCCACTTTTAGAAAAAATAAATACATATATATTTACTACCTATTTTGCTTTTTTTATTACAATAAATTCCGTTCCCTCATTATAATACACGCTAAAACTATTAAATAAATACAATCCTTCAGCTTGTTCCACAGTTCACCTGGCTCCAGGGGGTGTCGGTAGCAATCGCCGTCTCCGCGGGGCACTTTCATTTACGCGGCGCCCGCAGTAGTCTCTCCGCGTCTCTCCCCCCGAGCCCGGGCAGGGGCAGGCCAGTGGCGCGGAAAGAGCGACGGCGACATATGGCCGTGGGCCCCGCCGCCACGCACGGCCGACCGACGGGTCGCAGTGGGCGCGCACGCACACGCACATGACACATGACACGCACGCACTAAAAAAGGGGGGGGGGGCTCGAGGACTTTGTTTAAATTTATTTATTTTATGAACAGCTGAAGAATCAGAATAAATAGAACCTGAGTAAGAAGCGTTGAATATTGCGTGGTGACTTAAGTTGTCCCATGAGTTGGGTATAGTTGAGTGAAATTAGATTAGTCAAAAAATCGCCGATTCTAATCACGGGTCAATGACCCCCATCTCGATCGGGTTTTTGTCCAGTTTCCCTGATCCATTGAGAAAATGCTGAGATGACCCTTGCTTTGCTTCTGAACGTAAATGTAGCTTCACTATGCGCATGTTTTGTTGAGCTTTCCTTTTGCTTGTAGTGGTAGTAGAGCTTACGGTGAGTTTCTATTTGTTAGCAATAGAGAAAAATCAAATCCGTTCGTTTACCGTTACAAATAAGTTTTCTATAATTCGGCAACGAAAGTATCTAGATTTTACAATGTTAATCTCTCGCTTTTTTAAATTTATGATATTATTATTATTATTATTATTATTATTATTATTATTATTTTCATCTTTCAACTATTTATAGTTAAATAGTTCGGAAGGGATTCTTAAACTCAAGAAAGCGTGCGCAGATAATTATCTCTCCCCATACGTCACATACAGTTTTTAACTAAATAAATAAATAAATCAACGGAGGCGCCGTGCCACGAGTGTTTTTTATCTTTTCCCCCTTTTTTTCAAACAGACGAATCATAAGGATAAATGGAAACGTGTCACTGCAGAATCCATGACTGGGAGACACTTTCGGGTTCGAAACCGGCTCAGAGCATCAATTGATGTCACTGCAGTGCCTCTGACCGGGAGGTACTAGTCTTTGAGTATCCATGATGACAAGATTTTTTCCACTAACTACTTACCTAGGTCAAATTCAGTCGCTGTCTGGAAGAGAATTCCAGCGGCCAGCTGCTCAGATCGGTAGTTTTCCGAGGTTTATCCGATCAACACCAGGCGACTGCCGAAGCAGTACCCTAACAAACGGACAGCGCGCGATCTTTCCTTTCTGTTTCTTGTTCTGTCCTCATTACTTACCTAAATACACCTACACCTTGCACATATTACTCTAGCAAATGTGCAGGAGTCCGGTCGGGAGCTTAGAGCGCAACCCGGATGGGTCAGTGCCCCCTGCTGGTAGGAGTTTCCGGTTGGGAAAAGCTTTGCAAGCCGACGGGTAGGTCGGCGCCAGATCTCGCCAACCATCGAGGGAAGATCACCGCCACATCCCGCGATAACATGCACTACACTTACGGTACTAGTTATCTTAGCAGGTGACGCACTCGGGATCATCACTTAATCAATCTAGTCCCGACGGTTATTTCTCGTTATCTTCGGAGGTAAGGCTTTCGGAGCATGTTGCTTGTCATGGCCCCCTTGGCAAAGAGAAAATCTGCTGGTGGGCGTTATTTAAAAGCCGCTCGTGGCGGTTGGGAAAGCGTCAGGTGGAGGGCGCCGCGGAGCGGAAAATGGGCTTTGGGCCGGGAACACGGGGCGTCGCTTGCACTGTACAAGGAGGCGAGGACAAGCCGTGCCCGCAGGAGGACGTGACGGCGGCGGAGGAGGCGGCGGGGGCGGAGGAGGCGGCGGGGGCGGCGTTGGAGGTGGGGGCGGCGATGGAGACAGGGGCGGCGTAGGCGGTGGGGGCGGCGGCAGTGGCGTTGGCGGCGGCGGCGTTATGGCGGGGATGAGACAGGGACAGCGAAGGGCAGGGGCGCGGGGTGGGGCGGGGCCGCCGGATGAGGCGGGTGCAGCGCTGGCGCGGGGCGGTTTTGGCGGCGGGGGCAGCGTTGGCGGGGGGTATACTGGGGCGGAGCAGTGGAGGTGGCGGTGGGATCTCAAGGACGGTTGGGCAATGGCGGCGAGGACAATAAGTGCGGAGGAGCGGGGGTAGCAGGGAGGGCAAAGAGGGCGGCGGGTGGCTGGGCGGCAAAGGAGGCAGGGGGCGGTGATGTGAGTGTACGGGTGAGGGACTGTGTGGGCGGCGAGGGGGGGGGGGGCGAAGAGGACGGCGGGGACGGAGGCAGAGGAGGACACTGACGGGGGAGGAGACCACAAGAACAGAACCCATAAGAACATGAGACAGGGGATAAAACACAGTTCAAATGAGAGAGACCGTGACAATGGACATGGATGGATGATGTTTGAACGTGCGTAATACATGCACCTCTCATGTTGACAACCCAGTTTTTCGTTGGATACATTTTTGAGAGTCTGTGATCTATTTGTTATGAAAACCCAAAAGGAAATTAAAATACCTTACAATTAGTACGTTAATTTATGAGTACAGTGATAACAGTAACGTATTCATAATTGTTTTGCACTTCTATCTGATCTCATCCTTGGAAGCGATTTTATTCACACAAACGCCTCTCGTGAAAGTGTACTTTGCTCATCTTGTTCACAGGTCTAATTGTCCGTTTATTGAATGAACTCCAGAGGAACTATTTGTTGTCATGAACCGGCAATTCAAACACTGAGATCTGGACTTTGGACTAATTCCCCTGACTAATATGGTAAAAAAACTAGAGTTTTTTCATATTCTCCTGCCGAATACTTAAGGAACTAGAATCTCGGTAAATTTTTCTTTGACTTCAGATTCGAAGAATCGAGGTTTCAATGAAGTAGTTGATGAAGGAATCATGATTACTTGAAAAGACATGAAGAGGAATACTTTTTAAATGAAATTTGGTTGGAGGAAAACTCACAAAATACGAATTATTACGAAGAAAATTGTGAACGCAATACCCACAACGTGCAAAACGAGAAGAACTGAGCGGATATGAGCGATGTGATCACGTGATTGATTGTTAAGACGGAGAATTCGAAAGTGATTATACATGCGAGAATGGGGATGCGTATGAGGGGAGGGGATGCGTATGGGGGAGGGGATGCGTATGGGGAGAAGTGATGCGTATGGGGGGAAGTGTGCTTCGTATGGGGGGAGGGGATGCGTATGGGGGAGGGGATGCGGATGGGGGGGTGCGTATGGGGGGAGGGTATGCGTATGGGGGAGGAGGCGGAGCGGAGGCGGAAAGCGGCAATAGCGAGGCGCAGTGTGGACGGACAGTGACGGAGAAAAGCACGTCCGGCTAGCGGGCCGAGGACGTACGATGAAAACAAGGGAAGGCAGAGCAATGGTCACTGCGGAGTCAGCAGCTGGCGCCTTCATGCGGCCTCTTGCAGTGTGCGAGGGCTCTTCATAAGGCGCTCCTCCTCGCAATTACAGTCGCATGCGACAGTCGCATGCGACAGACACACTGCGCCACACGTCGCGCGCAGAAACATCAAGCAAGCGCAGACTCCACGGGAAGGAACGGCTCGTTTGATACGACGGAAAGGAACATCACGTGCGGTACTAACAAGAAGTCTTCATTTTCCTACGGCACTCCCAGCCCTATTCAAGCTTTCTCGTCGTTGGTGATAGCCCAAAATATGATGTTATATTTGGTGAAGCATAGTAGAAATTCTGTGAGTTGTTGTTTTTGCTACAGGGCAATATGAGCCGTAGCTTCACACCAAGTTTTTTCAGCGGTTGAGGTAATGCAGCAACTGCTGCCACTGCAGTGCCTGGACGTCCTAGGGTTCGATTCCCGACGTTGGATTTTCCACGCTAGATATATATCCAGGTAAAATTCAGCCGCTGTCTGGAGAAGAATTCTAGTGGACGGTTGCTCGGTAGTTTTCCGTGGTTTCTCCGATCAATAAGTCGCGAGTTCTGGAGTAGAACCTTAAGAAACGGGTCACGGACCGCACGCCATCTTTCCTTCCTCATCCCTATACCCCTCTCCTCTTACACACAAACACATGCACTTACACTTGCTTGTTCTACTACACTACTACTGTGGGAGACCAGTCTGGTGCTTGGAGCTTCTCTCGGATGTGGTAGTGCGGCCTGTCTGGTGGAGATGTCTGCAAGAAAAAACTTGGAAGTCGACGTCTAGGTCGGCGTCGGATTGCACTTTCTAACGAGTCAGGAATGTTGCCTGCTCTCGAGTTATGACACACACTACACTAACGGTGTTAATTACCATAGCAACTGACACGCACCGGGAGCGGTAGCTAAGTGTATCAACTGATGTCACTGCAGCGCCTCTGACCCGGAGATACTAGGTTCGAGTCCTGACGGCGGCAGGATTTTCGACACTAGCTTTTTCGACACTAGGTCGAATTCAGTCGCTGTCTGGAGGAGAATTCTAGCGGCCGGTTGCCCTGATCGGTAGTTTTCCGTGGTTTCTTCGATCAACATCAGGCTAATGCCGGAGCAGTACCCTACCAAACGGGCCACGGACCGCGCGCGATCTGTCCTTCCTTTTCCTTGTCCTACCCTCTCCCCTTACACACACACTAACATGCACTACACTACCACATATTCCGGGAGATCGGTCGGGAGCTTAGAGCTTGTCCCGGCTGGGGCGGTGCCACGCAGGTGGAGGAGTCCTAGTTAGGGGGTAAACCCCACTAGCCGACGGTAGATCGGCGCCGGATCTCGCCATCCAGCGGGGGAAGATCACCGCCAACTCCAGCAAAAAAACATGCACTACACTAACGGGACTAATGACCAAAGCAGTTGACGCGCCCGGAAACACGAAAAAATCAATCAATCAATTACCATAGCAATTGACAAGCCCGGAAATAAAATAAGTCATTCTATCAAGGCAGTTCTACATCAAGGGAGATAGGGCACAATGCTTAACACTCACAGTGGGAGGGGATGGAATGCAGAAGGAATTACTGTGCCAGTTTCGTCACCCGTTGTTTCAGTTATTATTCCTGCATCGCTCGAGAATTCATTGGAGAAAACCACGGAGACGCCTGAGCAAAGCAGTTGTCTTGTAGAAATCTCACTGACGTAATGGCTGCCCTCATTCCAGCACCTTTGTGGCGAAATTCATCCAGTGTCTTAATTATAACAAAAGGATCTTCTGGGCTACGAACTCCTCCCCGACTCCTAGCTACATACTCAAAGGAATATGGTATGTAGCGCATATTGCACTTTATTATTTTATTCTTCTTCATTCATGTAAACTATGAATTAATTCGGATCGACTTACCACGTCTAGAATGCATTACTTTGCTCGTATCCATCTAAATTATGGTCATGAAATTTAACAATTTCTACTAATGAAATTAGGATTATAAATCTCATAGTACGTACACATATGCACTCAGTGCCACAAAACAGTTCATGGCACTCTACTCAACTATTGTTCCACCATTCACCTAAAGATGACTCCAATAACTCACAGAACAATCTGATAAACGTCTCCTTATCTCATTTCAAATTTCTATTACAGCGTTAAATTCAGGAGAGCCAACAGAAACTCCAGAATTAAATTTATGAGGAGCAATTGCTGAGGAAACATATTGTCTTCTGGGAATGGGGAAACCACATAGACAACATTTTCTCGAAGCAAAGGGTTGCATTTTATTACCCAGCTCGAGGGTCATGTAAACAGAAGTTCATGTAGCAAATCATATCCTGCAAATGAGATTTCAACAGACTTTATTCCATCTTTGCAAAAGAACCATTATACATTCTCCATAACCAACAAACATGAATAAGGTTACTCGACTAGTAACATCGTCTCTTGTACTTTATCAAGTAAATGTATCTCTCCGTTTTCTGGACAAATGCTCAATTAACGTATGATATATATCATCTGGTAACGTACAGATGGAAGACAGGAAAGCATAAAGAAAAATAACCTTTTTATGGAAGTAATTTCATCGCAGAAGCAGCTCCAAAACGCAACCAGAAAGAATATTACAATAAGGACAGAATAAAACCAACTAAAATAAATATAGATCGCTACGATGGAAGAATCTTTTCTCTAGGGATAAAAGAAGAACAGAGGAAGTGTAACTAAAGCCACAAAGGATATCTAATTATACTATATTTATGCAGGAGAACAGAAAAAAAACTTAATGAAAATGATGTTAAAATATTTCATAAAAATGTTAAAATAACAAACATCACCTAATTTATGGATAAATTTGTTACACAGACACTGATTTGTACGAGTAAATAAGCATTGCATACATTTTATGCAAAATCGAAATTGTACAACATTTACTACAGTAGTACATCTTTCCCATTTGAGATTTCTTATAATGAGGCAGCCATTAAATAAACAAACAATAAAAAATATTTGAACGCGATGAATTATGCTCGTGCGTAATCATTTCTGAAAATACTACATCTTTCCGTCGTAAACAGTTTATAATTTTTGACATCATAAGTGCACAAAAAAACAGAACAAATAAATGATCAAGTAATAAATAATGGTTTCGTGTTCTATTAATATCCTAACACACATACAATAAATAAAATGGTGTATTTTTTCTTTCAAGAAGTTCATTTCGTCCTTTATAATTTATAGTATCTGGTGTCACAAATTATTTATTTGTTCATATTACTTCATTTAAGACAATTAATGCAACATCCATATTTCATTAAATGCAGAGTAAAGAAACAGGTGACTTTTAAACTCAATCAATTTTAAATTCTATCATGGCAAGGGGGAGTCATGCGGCGACGACTACTAGAAAAACGATGCGTGATGAAAAACAATAAACTTGTGTTCATACGTTTTGATAATAAATAACATCATCTTGCTGTCGAAAAAATTGTAAACACAGTCCTGTAAATGATGGTGCATAAAGTATAAGAATTACAGCAAAAATATTAAGCTTTGTATTTCATTTCTTTCAAACTCTTTATTTTGTTTTCACCATCTGACTTCAGAAGGAACAAATAAACGAAGTCAGCAAAGTAAAAAATCTCTATGTCCGTATTTAATTAAATATTAAGTAAAGAAAAGACGATACGCCGACACAGTAGGTCAGAACAAACGTTTTACCATCGCAGCCAGATTCCCCTACGAATGGGCGAACTCCTACAAAATAATGAGATAGGAGTTTTCAAACAATATAGACTAGATGAGTGTCTGCAACAAATTTCTTGATCTATATATTTGAAGGATACGAAACAAAATACATTAGCAATAGGAAAAAGGCTGCAATAAAGAACGTTGAACTGCGTGGATATTTATTTACCTTCAACATAAATTATATCCGCTGTTAAAAAACGAAAAATGAACGGTTAAAGTAAATAAATATTCAATTCATATTTCATGAAGTTTTAATTACAGACAAAGAAATCACGTCCGTCATGGAGACAATGCGCCTCAGTCAACCAAAACCATCTGGTGATGGAAAGATGTATGGAAAATAATTGTCGAGAATCACTGAAGACCCTGTAGTGAGTATTCTAAATAATGCACGTCTTGAATATTTAAATTATACTACATGCGAGTCTTGATCATACTTCAAGAAAAACAACAAGTTTTTACCTAGCGCAATAAAAAATGAATCAGTTAAAGTAAATAAATGCTCTTTTCATATTTCATTAAGGAGATAAAAAGTAATAAAATGCTGTCTCGACTCCCAGCAAGACGCCCTTTTTCACCTTCAGCAGATCCGTCTAGCGGCGACCAACCGTCCAAGAAACGAGCCTTTGGATTCTTGTTTGTTTTTCTCTCCATAGAAGCTTTCGGATCCATGAACTCATTCAATTTTTAGACGTAGAGCTTAATGTTTCTGCCTTGTGGTTTCAGCAACTCGAATGAGAGCTCTATCTTAAACATACGAATTAAATATGGCTTACAGGTACCTTAAATATAATGCTGTGCCCTTACCCCCATATATATATATATATATATATATATATATATATATATATATATATATATACATATATATATATATACATATATATATATATATACATATATACATATATACATATATATATATACATACATATACATATATATATACATATACATATATATACATATACATATATATATATACATATATATACATATATATATATATATATACATATATATATATATATATATACATATATATATATATATATATATATATACATATATATATATACATATATATATATATATATATATATATATATATACATATATATATATATATATATATATATATATATATATATATATATATATATATATATATATATATATATATATATATATATATATATATATATATATATATATATATATATATATATATATATATATACTGATGCTATCCAGTTGAATTGCAGCTTGGACGAATTGTAAATCTGGCGCCGACAAATTGTTGTTTCCACAGCGGAAATACCTATGAGAGCAATGGGACATACTACTTACAACCGGCAGAATCCAAGCTTACAAGCCTCCCTTGAGTGTGGATGGTAAGTGCTTTTATTGTGCTGAGGATTGTTCATTGACTTCGTGTTTCTCTTTCATGATTCACGATATCTTGTTTCATTTCATTCACAAGGCAGAATTTCTCGAATCGACCAGATTCATTTCGCGGAGACCAATCATCTGATAAATGGAAAATGATTCCTTTTTGTTGTTTTTTAAATTCCTCCCCTAAAGTACTCTTATGGAGGTTAGAAGTTTTTCAACTTTTAGGAGACTTCATTCCGATTTACTAGCTTCCTTTTTTTAACGAACGATTCCGGAGTTAAAGCGAACTCGCGCATGCATAGTGCCGCTGCAGGAATACTACTGCACATGTCCAGGTCTATGAAAACCCCGTATTCTTCTGTGTGAAAAGAAAGCATGTAACTCAATTTATATTGAAGATAAGTTGCTGCTTCGGGGCTTGATCACTTAGAAACAAGATTTTATCTTAAATATAATAATGAAAACTAACGTGATGATATCTTGAATTTAATAATATACATCCCGTGCCATGATCTTTCCCGTTTAAATCGATATAAAAAATATTTTTTAATGGTAAGGAATATTCATTGACTTGTGTTCATGAGACATGTTTATTTATTATCCCTTTTCCACTTTTTTCCTTTTCTTGTTTCCTTTATTTCTTTTCCCTTCGGTCTTCTTTTGCTTTCCTCCTCTTCTTTCTTTTCATTCATCCCGCAGAGCTTCTTCTGTCACCTTCAGCAGAGCCATCTAGCGGCGGCCAACCGTTTGAGAAACGCCGCGTCCCGTGCGACACGCCCCGCCCCCCCCCACCAACACACACACACACATACACACACAAGGCCCAGACGCCCCGGCGCGTCGCTGGCTGCGCTTTATGAGTTTCAGTTTTTCGCCCGTCGCGTCGCCGCGCCGCTGCCTCTGCTCCCTGGGCGAGGCGCCGCACAGTGGGTCCAGAGGAGGGGGACGTTGGCAAAAAAGTCGAAAATCAAAATACACTTCAGAAGTTCCATTTCACATGAACGTGGTAGCAAAATGTCTTCTTCATCGTTCCCTGATCAAGAAAGGAAGGGGGAATCCCGCCACTCCTTTGAGTGCAAGTTTGAACTTGTGTAAGTGATGCGCAAAGCACTCCTTCTTCGCTCGCACTCCTTCTTCGCTCGCACTTCTTCTTCGCTCGCACTTCTTCTTCGCTCGCACTTCTTCTTCGCTCGCACTTCTTCTTCGCTCGCACTTCTTCTTCGCTCGCACTTCTTCTTCGCTCGCACTTCTTCTTCGCTCGCACTTCTTCTTCGCTCGCACTTCTTCTTCGCTCGCACTTCTTCGCTCGCACTTGATCGCTCGCACAGTATGAAGAGAAGTGTGTTTTTCGATGCAAATATTTTTGCTCTCTCGACTGGCAGAATCGTACGTGCTTTGGATACAATACGTGGAGATACCTACTTTAAATCTGTACTTATAAAAAACATATTCTTTGAATAATTTAGAATTTCCAAGTAGAAACTTCACAATGGAATGAAATATTAAATTTTTTTCATATCGTCTTTTAGTTAGCTTCCCGGCGCTTCCGGGCTGTGATATTAACACAATCTGATTCTGGAATTCATCTAATCTTTATCAATTTTGGTCCACCATATTCGATCCGCCGTTTTGTTCTCCGAGAATTTTTTTTAATTTTCTAAATTAAATTTAATATTCTATATCATTCTCCTCTAAAACCGAAGCATACAAATTTTTAAGCAAATCAAGCCAAACCATATTTTGGCTAGATTTTCATCAATTGTGATCAGTGTGTTTTGTAGCCGCATGGGCGCGTTCACGCTCCAAAAGGCGCCCTTTGTTGAAGCTGAGACTTGGGAGAGAGGAGGCAAAGACTTTCTGGGTAGTATCCGTACCTTCCCATTCCATAGCTTCATTTATTAAGCGAGGCTACGAGAATATTAGGTTCTATTCAGGCGACAATTTACATACACTGTCACCTTCATCAACTACTGTCTAATTTCTTTGTTGATGTCATCGTTATCGACATTGTTTATATCAAAATTGTAGTTATTGTTGACGATGTTGGCTTTGGTGACATTTTCGTATCAGTGTCACAGACATCGTCGTCGTTGAAGGAATTCTCGTCGCCATCTGCGACTACTTCGTTGTTATTGTCATTGTTGTAGTTTTCGTAGTATTCGTTGCTACCATTAGTAAAGTCGTCGTATATGTTGTACTTTTTCCTTATCTTCTCTCGGTGTTTAAGCATGGAGTATCTATACTATTTATATTTAATATTTTTTAAATATTGTAAATGAAAAATGGTTTCCTCCATATCGTATAATATTTTCGGCACAGCAACATGATGCGGGTGCATTATTACAAATTGTCTCATTAAGAGAAGGCGAGTGACTTCCGCTACGCTAGATTACGCGTGGTCTGTGGCTCTTCTGTTAGGGTTGCCGGGCTCTGTCCGGCAACCCACCAGTGGGGTCCCTGGCGCGTCGACCTATGGGCAGCACTGGGTTAAGGACGTTCTTCGCAATGCTCCGGATCCCACACACAGAAGTCCGACGGGGACCAGATACCCACCAGTCAGGTTGCGTAGGTTCTGGCGGTACTCACGTCATTAGCCTCAAAGTGGAGTCAGTGAGGAGACGGAAGTTGGCCCCGAGCCGCTCGGACCCTAATTCGGGTGGTCCCCTGTTGGGCTCTTAGCTTCGTCGTGGCAGTGGCCCAATGCTCTGGGCAAAAAGGAGGGACTTGTCCAGTTGTGAGTACCGCATTGATTTGACACCGGATAGCTAGGAGTTCTGGGCTGGTAGGACGGCCCCAACCAGGCATTGTATAAGGATGCTGCCGTGAGAGTAAAGGGCATTCCGGCGGGATCCGGATACCAGCCTTGTCGACGTACTTGTGCGTCGGTGGGGGTGGGGGGTGAGGATAAAAGCGAAAAGCTGAGGCGCCCACCTCGGGGTTCGCGCCCCCTGGTAGAACAAGGAATTGTGTGGAGTTGTAGGCCACGCAGAGCCCATACTCATCGACTTGCGGCTTTTCTCTCAACCAGATATCTCCACCAGCGGAGCAACGCTCTAACCGGCAGCTTCCGACTGATGTCCCGACATGTGTGCATGTGATCGTAACTATGTATAAGTAAGGGGTAAGGATAGGACAAGGAAGAGAAAAGAATGATCCCACGTGGTCCATGGCCCATTTCTTAGAGTTCGGCTCCGGCATTCGCCTGGTGGTGATCGGAGAAACAATGGAAAACAACCGATCAGAGCACCCACCCGCTAGTTCTCTAGACTGCGGCTGAATTCGACGTACCTATATAGATAGTGTCCAAATTTCTGCCGCCACCGAGACTCGAACCCTAGGCCTTCCTGGCCAGAGACGCTGCAGTGACATCAATTGCTTCTCAGATCCACCTAAGCTGGTGCCACCATAATAATTACGATTATTTTCCAACGTCTAAGATTATCTTATTAACCCTTCGCCCCTAGGATGAACCCTAGGACCTCCCTGTCACAGGCCCTGCAGCCCGCGATTATGTTTTCTTTTTTTCCTAGGGCTTTTATCCAGCCGACAGCGGGTTGCCCTTTCGGTCTCGAAGGGACGCATATTCGACCACACACTTGACAAACACTCTTGCGGGCTCCTCTGATCTGGGGTCGGCAGAACGCGAGGCCCTCCGCGACAACACACACACAAAGTCAAGGGACAAACAGCCATGCCCAAGGCGGGACTCGAACCCGCGACCCTTCGGACCGAAGCACTGAGTCGGTACTCGCTCTTAGCCACCTCGGCCATCCAGGTCGGCCCGCGATTATGTTACACTTGAAAAAGCTCCAACACGACAACCTCTGGCAACCCTGCAGCATCCTTGCCCCTCCCATCATTCCAACTCGCTCCCATTCATCGTAATTTCTCAGAAACCCCAACGCGCCCCATCTTGTCCCCGACCCCAACGCATCCCAGCTCCGCCATTTTGCCCCCGCTTCCCCCCACCCCCCATCAGGCATCCCGAGGGGTTCATTGCCCGACGCGAGCGAGTAGGCCCCGTAAACGCTCCCGGGATATTACCGAGAATATTTCATAAAGATATTTCGCCCTCAGCAATTTTTTAAAAAGAAACTTCTCTAACTTCCCCGGTACTTAATAATCATTTGCATAGGAGAAAAGTCTGCGTCACCAATTTTTTATTCTCTTTCTCTCTTTTGGTGCGCGCTGGAAGTTCTTTAAGGAAAAGTTCCGGCAGGTTTCTTGGGAAACGCTTAGGAGATGTGAGAGAGGGGGGAAATGAGAGAATATAATAATGTTCGGAGGGGGGAGAGCATATGTTGGGAAAATGAAAATATGGAGTTCAAGGAAAATGCTGGGATGAAGATTAGAAACTCGTTTGTTGACATAGTAGCTAAAAATGTAAGTTGCCAAAAAGAATGCATCTTGCAACGATAATACCGAAAATTAAAAACAAAAACATAAAATGAAGGGATGATACAAAAAAGTGTGATTCTACAATGTACTACAATAGAGCATGGGTGAATCACCAGTTACACACAAAATCATTTACTTTAATGAAATTTTACTCAGTCGTTAAGATTAAGTGAATTATACCTTCGTTGAACAAAAACGCCATATAATAAGGTGACATCCGAATGAACCAGGAATAAAATGAAAAAAATGTAAGACATTCTTTTGATTTCATATTGAAAGAATGAACAGTAATTTAATCTCAATTCTGCGAATCCAATTAGCAGCACATGGAAGAAGTTTGGAAAGTCTGAGAAAGCACTGGATATGCTAAGCTGGAACATGCTGAATGCACTTACCGACAATAAATAAGAAGTTTAAAGCCAAATCTCACCTTACCAAGGAAGACTGTGCCGCATGGGACGATTAAATTACCTGAAACAAACAAAAAACCATAAATAAGGTTACTTTTCAAATGTCGTTTTAATATACGTATTCATCACCACATAAATGAGGATCAGTCACTTAAGCCTTTAATATTGATACACAAAATTAACCAGTTCGCTGGAAGCCTTTTCATTCGTATTTTTGGCGCTCCTGAGTAGAATCAAGATGAGGATGGAGCGGAGGTAGAGAAACACAAAGCAGTTAACTGGATAGAACGGAGAAGACTGATGACACGACGAGGCAAGAAAGAGAAAATTGGAACAAGAAGGGACAGGATGTGAGAAATAATAATAAACATTATAATAAATAATAATAATAAGAAAAATAATAATAATAATAATAATAATAATAATAATAATAATAATAATACTTTGTATGACCAACAAATTGAAACTGATTGCTCGATAGCGGCAAACAAACCGGATATTGTTATCAAGGATTTGGAGAAATAAAGTGTCTGCTTGTCGATGTGGCTGTGCTATGCGATCAAAACATCGTAACCAAGAAGACAGAAAAGAGTTTTCAATACAAAATTTTGGAAATCGAGAACAACCGAATGTGGGGTGTAATGGAATTTGTTGGGATTTGTGTAAGAACTTGGCTAAACTCCCAGATCATTCAAAACACTTGGAAGTGCAATGCATTGAAGTATTGGGAGCATCCCACATTTTCCGCAAAGTATTGTAGAGTAACCTCCTACACCCAAACTTCTCAATAGTGAACAAACTGTAAAAAATAAAGAGCAGAGTTTACACGGTATGCAACACTAGGGACCATCCTGACATACGCCTTAAGCGATTGATTAAACCCAGGAAAACTCAATCAGGATGGTGGCTTTAGGGTTTAACACACGTAAAACGTATTGACTTGAGTGAATGGGAAAAAATACAAACATTAAAGAAAAAGTGAAAGGGCAGAAGGAAAGTAGAAAATTAGTATAGGCAGAAAAAGGCGAAAGATGGCGAGGAGAAGATGGAGAAGAGACGACGGGGCACATCAGAACAGGAAATAGCTGGACAGAGTAGAAAGGTAGAAGACGGATCAGAACGGGACACGGTCGGGCAGAACAGGAAAGGACGAGATAGGACGGGGAATGAAAAGAGTTAGGATGGATTAGGAAGGGGCGGAAGGAGGTGGGACCAGACAGGAAGTGGTTACGACAGTTCCGCACCCGCCACGCTGCAGGGCTGGATAGCACCAGACAAGGGCGGGGCATGAGAGGAAATGGGCTCGACGGGGGAACAGTGAGTGGGTACGGACGGAGTGTGCGGGATGCAACTAGCAGGACTGGATGAGGCGGCACGAAGCGAGGCGGAGCGATTGATTGATTGTTAGTGATTCTAGGCGCCTCAACTACTGAGGTCATTAGTCCCGTAAGTGTAGTGCATGATTTTCATCGGGAGTTGGCGGTGATCTTCCCCCACTGGATGGCGAGATCCGACGCTGACCTACCGTCGACTAGCGGGGTTTTCACTAACCGGATATCTCCCACCAGCGAGTTAACGTCCCAGCCGGGACAAATTCTATGTCCCTGACCGGTCTTGGCCTGCGTAGTAGTGTGGTGCATGTTAGTGTAAGTGTGTGTGTAAATGGAGAGGACAATGAAGAGGTAGGAAAGATTGCACGCGGTCCGAGGCCCGTTTGGTAGGGTACTGCTCCGGCATTCGCCTGGTATTGATCGGAGAAACCATGGACAACCACCGATCAGAGCAGACTATCAGGGTAGTCGGCGGCTAGAATTCTCTTTCAGAAAGCGACTGAATTCGACCTAGCTGAAAAGCTAGTGTCGAAAATGCGAGGCGGGTGAGACGAGGCGAGGCGGGGCCAGGTGAGGTGGGGCGACGCGAGGCGGGTGAGCAAAGCGGGCGTGAGCGAAGCCGTGCTGGGCGAGACAGAACTATGTGAGGCTGGTGAAACGTGCGAGGCGGGGCGGGGAGGGCGAGGCGGACCCCGGAGGGGCGAGACTAGGCTGGGCGAGGCGACGCGGGACGAGCAGGGGCGAGGCGGAATGAAACGGGACAAGGCCGGGTAAGACGGGGCGTGTCAGGGCGAGGTGGTACGAAGCGGGGATGACCGAGTCGATCGGAATGGGGCGGGGTGAGACGAGACGAGTCGAGGCCGGATGAAGCGAGGCGGGGCGAGTCGTGAGAGACAGGGTGAGGCGGGGGTAAGCGAGGCGGGGCTGGGCGAGGCGGAACTAGGCGTGGCGGGTGAAGCGTGCGAGGCGGGGAGAAGCAAGGCGGTGAGAAGCGAGGCGGGACGAGGCGGGGCAGAGCGTGGCGGGCGGCGGTGATGCGAGTCTGGGCTGGGCGGGGCGGGGAGAAGCAAGGCACAGCGAGGCGGGCCGCGGTGAGGCGAGTCTGGGCTGGGCTGGGTGAGGCGAGGCGAGGCGAGGCGAGGCGAGGCGAGGCGAGGGGCAGGTAAAACAGGGCAAGGCAGGAGTGGGGCAGAGGCGTAGCAGGAGCGAGGCAGGTGAGGCGGACACGATGCAGGGCGAGGCGGGGGCGAGGGCGAGGTTGAGACAAGGACCAGTCGAGGCCGGAGTGAAGCAGATGGGCGGGGGCTTGAGGCGGTGCAGGCAAGGCAGGGTGCGGGCGATGTAGGAAGAGGCGAGGGTGGGCGGGGGACCGGAGTTGAGGCAGGCGTGACAGGGCAGGGCAGAAACGATGCCAGAGTAGACAGGGCGAGTGGGGTAAAGAGACAGGACGAGTCGAAGCAGGATGGAACAGGGGCGGGGGAGACAAGCCGGGGAGGAGGGCGAAAGGCCGGAGAGAGGCGAGGATGGGCGAAGCCGGGACCCAGGAGTAGGCGGGCGTGACAGGGCGAGGCGGGACGTGGCGAGTTGAACGGGGCGAGGTGGGATGAGACGGGACGAGTCGAGGCGGAATGAAGCGAGGCGGAGGGTGGCAAGGCGGGGAGGGGGCGAGGCGGGGAGAGGCGAGGACGTGGCGAAGCGGACCGGAGTGAGGGGGGCGTGGCGAGCCGTGAGCGAAGCCATGTTGTTTCCGCTCGTTACGCCTGGCCCGCGAGGGTGGGGAGAGGGCCTGGCGAGGCGGGGCGGATGGGTTATGTATTCATTAGGACGTGCGATTGATAACGGAAACCTATTTATATGCTAATTCGCGGGGGCGGGGCGGCGGGGGCTCCGGAAGGAGCAGACGGTGACGGGGGCGGCGGCGGCGGCTGGAAGAGGCCGCAGGTGGCGCGTCCTAGCGGAGCGCGGACGAAACAATCGTAAGTGCCTCTCGCACAGCCGTTCCATCCGCGCCCAATGCAGGCATTAGGGGCACAGCGGGCCCCCACATTGCGAAGCTTTGCGCACATTTGCACGACAAGTCAACGGGGATTTCCTCGCTCAAATAACAATTTTTAAATTGATTTTTTACATTTTAAAAGTTTGTATTTATTAATTATAGTTTACATCCGTAAACATAAAATTTTCTTATTTCTTTATTATTTTTCTAATTATGGTTAGTAAACAACCAATCAATAATTGTTGGCGTGGAATATTCTTTGGCATATTCATAGGAGACTCCTCTCCATGAGTTCTTTGTATTCGGATATTGGTAAGGAGGAAATTAAAAGAAACTATATTATCAAAAATAATTCCATTTTTGTGCAGGTATTTTGACGATATTTTGCAAGGAGACGACTTTGAACTCTATACTTGTACGATCCCGCATTATAATATATCACTCAAAGAGTACCTAATAATGCGGATAATTGGGTGCTGAAAGGTTGTGTATAAAGATTTTCATCAAATATGTGAAAAAAATATTTTGCTCATTTATCGACAAAAAAAAAACAACAGTTGAATGAGTCTGAGCTGATAGATAAGTATAGTTTCCGCACGTTTTCTTGAGTTCTAGAATCCTCACCTCATTGTTTTATTTCTGTAATGTCTAGTTTAATAATATTAAAGGTATCAAAAAGAATGTCTGGCAACATTTAAGAAAAAGAAACATTCCCGAATAACAGAAAACCTGTTTGCATCAGCAAAGAAACAATAGATTTTATTTTATAGACTTTTGTTCAAACACGTGATGTTTTCTGATTGGTTGTGTGCCTAGATTTGAGATCCGACAATGGCGGTTTTTGACATCAACTGTGTTGGACGAAGCCACTGCCTGGATGAATTTTAAAGGTTCGCCCGTGGAGCACTGGTCGCTGACTCGCTTTATTGGTTGCCCCCACTATGCAGATGTTAGCCGACACATCAGCCGGAAGACTGCCTGCGTTCTTTCTTTCCCAATTCTGTTCACACTCCCTTTTTCGGGCCGAGTGATGAACTGATCCCGCATTTCTGCTTGGCCCATACCATAAGATAAAACTCTGACAGTAGTGAGAGTAGGTGTATGTCAAATCAAATGCAAATTCAAATTATTTATCTATACATCCATCCAGCTACCCACACATCCATCTACCCACCAATCCATCCATTCACCCACCAATCCATCCATTCACCCACCAATCCATCCACCCGCCCATCCACCCGCCAATCCACTCACCAATCCACCCACCAATCCATCCACCAATCCACCCACCAATCCATCCACCAATCCACGCACCAATCCGCCCACCAATCCACCCACCAATCCATCCACCAATCCATCCACCAATCCACCCACCAATCCACCCACCAATCCACCCGCCAATCCACCCGCCAATCCACCCACCAATCCACCCGCCAATCCATCCACCAATCCATCCACCAATCCATCCACCAATCCATCCACCAATCCATCCACCAATCCATCCACCAATCCATCCACCAATCCATCCACCAATCCATCCACCAATCCACCCATCCCTCCACCCACCACCCATTCAGCCACCCAGCCAGTCATGTCTCCCTATAATTGTGTTTAAGGGCCCCTTAGTCGCTGATGCCATTGAGGTCCATGAATGATGATCTAATGAGATAGCGAGAATGTTGCAAGATCGATGGTGAAATGTACGAGAGAGGAAATGAGGGAATCCCAAGAAAATGTTCCGAGAGCTCGCTTCGTCCTCAATTAATTCCACAATAAATTTTCGGAGAACGAAACCGAAGTTCCAACAGTAGAAGGCGTAAGTACAAGCCATTACGTAACGAACCCCTCTCC
The DNA here is from genome assembly GCA_011170035.1 of Teleogryllus occipitalis. Taxonomy (NCBI): domain Eukaryota; kingdom Metazoa; phylum Arthropoda; class Insecta; order Orthoptera; family Gryllidae; genus Teleogryllus; species Teleogryllus occipitalis. Next base: position 32,712 of record BLKR01005361.1, read on the forward strand.
CTAAAAGCAAATAAAAGATGTTGAGTCAAAGAAAGAAGAAGACGAAGCGTCGAATCGATACTCTTACATGTTTGCAGTTTTGTAATAAATGGTCAATTCTAATCTACGCCTGAAAACGTTTAAACGCAAACCTATCATTATACCTGTGTGAGGTCCCACTTGATCATTCTTTCACGTACTATTTGGCGTCACACAGATCAACTTCGATTCTACAGAAACAGGTATATCCCTTGCACGAAGGTCACCGACACGATGATTTACAGCATCCATTAAAAACACGCAAAATTACACTCTACGTACTGTGTGATACGTCATGCAAGACAGAAAGCGGGAATTTCGGGATTTTGAAACAGATGTCTCCAGGCGACAAAAATCACGAGCCTCTATGATTACACGAAACGTAATAAATCGAGGTCTGTCCAATTAAGTTTCCACCACAATTAGATAACTGGGTGCCAACAGGAAATATTTAATTATTTCTGACAAACATAATTCGCCCTTCCTCATTTCGTAGGGGGTACGTTTCAAAATTTACGAACCAGTAGACACGGTGCGGGTTTTCTCGTCATGTAATGCCGCGATCTCGCAAGTTGTTGGGAGAGGACTAACTGGTTATCGGATCTGGTTATTAGAACGGGTTATTATGTGCGGCCTCGCGTTTGCCGGGAACGCGAACGGGTCTAGTGCACCCTCTTCATCCTCACGTACCGGAAGAACGGCATTTGCTGAAAAACGAAAGATCCAGGAATGCAAACCTGCGATGTGGGGTATTCGTGCAATTTCCATTGTATGGGTGCACGTAGTGAATGTAAAGTTGATGTACACTGTTCCACAAAAGTAAAGTAAGTTAGTTAGTTTAGCTTAGTTAATGCCTTATTTTGCGTGGCGAGACTCGGGCCATCAGGCCCGCTCTTCCGTCTAACCACGCAAATTTCGTTACGCTCCTTTCACCACCTAGCGGAGAAAGGAGGTATTATCTTGGGCGACGAAACAGGCGAATCTCAATTTTGCTCAGAGGCTTCTTTTAGGCTTGAGGATCTTTTACATGCAGTAAACCTACTAACATGGGACAGCCGGCTTTACTTCCCCTCCGAAGGAAGGCGTACGAAGGATTTTTTCGCCCTTAAAAATCCACGGCTTCGATCGGGTTTGAACCCGCAAACTCGGGTACAACAGTCCGGTACGCTGACCGTTATACCACCGAATCCGAATAAAGTAACACTAAGGTAACGGAGGTAAGCCGTACTTTCGCAGATAGTCGCTAGTCTCTCATCGCAAGTTACCGAGGTCCGAATCCCAATCTCTTCCAGTGAAATTTGCGAGAAACAAAGCGGGTTCACAGTGTTCACTAGGCTCACCTGTTTTCCCGTCTCTCCTTCCACCATCGCTCCAAACGTAAATGATGTCATTACCCATCCCCCCATTCACTAAAACCATTCGTCTGATGTGTGACCCAAAAGGCTTGAGGCAGAGATCGTAATACAGATAATTGAACGCGTGCGAAAATTTCACATATTTGTGCTCTTAAAGGAGATTGAAATTCTAGTATTAATATTAGTGACAATTAAAAGTTTTATTCCAAGTATTTTGAGCAAGATCAGCTTTAACACTTTAACTGTATTTTTTAATTATTTTAGCACATTATTTTGAATTAACATCAATGACGCCACAAAAGGCGAGCATTTGGATAGTCCCTCTGGTGGGAAACGAAGCAGAAGTATTGTACTGCTACACAGAACAGCCGGCGATGCACGCCGCGACATAGGGGATTAGAAGGGAGACATGCAGGATGCCAGAACAAAGAGGCAACTGACAGAAGCGGAGACACGCCGAGGTATTTTGTGGATTTCTAAGATTCTAGGGAAAGGGATGCCCAAAATGCGGGACAGCGCATTTTTGCCGCGTATTGCCGCGTGCAAATTACTTAGAATCTATGTAAATGGATGTCCAAAATGCCTGGCAACGCGACAAGAGCGCGGCAATAAGGCCGCGTGCAAAACCACGGTGACGTTTCAGGTCACGTGGTTGGGAGCTATATAAGCGCGAACGCAGAGCGCGGGAGGGGAGGGGTTCGAGCTGAGGGGGAACCTCGTGCGAACGTACAAAACTTGCGTCCAGGGCACTGCGGAGACGAGCTAGGCTCGTCCGGCAACCCATGTGTTGGGACGCCGTGGTGGAACACTGCTTCCACGGGTGACTGAGGTCGCCGGAGCTGTATGCTGTGTGCGTAGGCTCGCTGAGGAATGGCGCGGGCCACTAATCAGACATTACCTCAACTACCAATAGAGCAAAGTTCTTCAGAGATGAAAGATACTGTTAACAATAGGTTTTTCGCGTACACAAATACAAATATAGAGTATCTTTCTTTTAAACGCTAAGATTACAATAAAACTTCTAAAAAATCTCATTTGGGGAATTAAGGGATAGAAAAATGGAACGTGTATCCGTACGGAGCATTAAAATCTGATTTTACGGCTTCATAACGCCTCGTATTTGAGTTATGCTGCAGCGGGTTGGTACGCTATACTATATTTAATTTAATATATTTATAACACATTATATTTATAAATTTTTGCTTTCTGCTCTCAATATCCCACTTTAACTATGCCAAATCTCACACTCGTCCGTGCATGCAATGTGCAAGTGAGGTACAAAGTGTTCTCTTCACGTATTAATATTGAGATATCACATTGGATTGATTGATTGTAAGTGATTCCGGGCGCGTCAACTACTATGGCCATCATTCCTGTAAGTGTAGTGCATGTTTTTGCTCGGGAGGTAGCGGTGGTCTTCTCTCGCTGGATGGCCAGATCCGGCGCCGACCTACCGTCAGCTATCGGGGTTTTCCCTAAACAGGTATCTCCCACCAGCGGGGCACCGTCCCAGTCGGGATAAGTTCTTGAGTTCCCGGCATGTGTGGTAGTGTAGTGTAAGAGTGTACGTGTGTAAGGGGTGAGGATAGGACAAGGAAGGGGAAGGACAGATCGCACGCGGTCCGTGGCTCGTTTGGTAGGGTATTGCTCCGGCATCCGCCTTGTATTGATTAGAGAAACCACGGAAAACTACCGATCAGAGCAGCCGGCTGCTAGAATTCTCCTCCAGACAGCGACTGAATTCGACCTAGCTGAAAAGCTAGTGTCGAAATTCCTGCCCCCGTCGCGACTCGAACCTAGGACCTCTCGGTCAGAGGCGCTGCAGGACATCAGTTGATGCACTGAGCCACCGCTCTCGGTGTCACATTGGGTACTCAAGGCGGCTCGTGATGTACAGAGCAGTCCACTTGCCTTCTGCCTCTGAGCCCCCACGTTGAAATTCCTGTACCCATCCCATCAGCGACAGATGCAGAATCGAAATAATATTTTTTTCTAGGGTTCTAAACATCTTTTTTTAGGGTTTTTACATCCAGCGAGCAGACGTTTACCCATTTACGTCCCGATGGGATGCATATTCAGTCACACACTAGACACCAATATATTTGCGGGCTCCTCTGATCTGCGGGCAGGAGAACGAGAGGCTCTCCGAGACAACACATACATGAGAGACGGCGGACAAATATCCGTGTCCAAGGCGAAACTCGAACCCAGGACCCTTCGGACTGAAGAGTTGAGTCGGTACATGCGCTTAAGCACCACGGCCATCCAGGTCGGCCAAACTAACATCTTAGAGGTAAAATATGAGCCCTCTAATAATATTGAAATATTGAAGGTGAATAATCAAAATGCGTACGTATCCTTATAAAATACACCCTTCAAAACACCGGGTGGGCCAAAAGTCACTACCCATGATTATTTCAACCCTATTATGGTTTTCATTTCGCATGTAATCAATTTCCCGCCGGTCACGTTCATACATTACAATAATTAGTTACAGACATACTAGAGTGCACTGCTAAATCATCCGCTGTCCGATGATTAGTTAGATATTTGCTTACAAAAGAATGTTTTGTATTCAGTAATGGTATAAAAGGAGTCTATGCGTTAATAACTTCCAAGGGACGATATAAATGCCTCCCAGTTCACCACATCCCACTCCCATGGATTTTTCATTTTGGAGAACGATATAAGATAATACTGAAAATCCAGCCACAATCCAGGACCCAAAAACTTTCATTATGCTTTTCAGAACATTGATTCGAATCCAAAGTTATGTGAAGAAATATGCTTATGTGACCCAGACAGTCTTCGGAGATGTGTCGATGCGAAGGGAAAACAATTTGAAATAATGTACTATAAATTATGAGAATAAATGACTTGAATAAATAATTCAAATTAATGGGTAGTGACTTTTGGCCCACACTGTGTAATATGAACATAATAAACAAATCTCTAATGTTTGATTTTATTTTCCTACGACATTTTTTTAAAATGCAGGTAGGTAAATATATTATGGTTTCGTTAATAAATTTTATCATCAATAAAACAGTTTACAATATTATATGTAATATTTAAAGAAATTACATTTGTGTCCGATATCCAGCAGAGATCCCAGGCCCCAGTCTCTCATTCTACAATTTCCTCCATTTTCTTCTCCCTCCACCAAGTAATTAATCCATTCAATGAGAGTCCACAAATTTTGATAGATTACAAGAAAAGATCAGAAATGTTACTGCAATAGATTTGAAATAAAATAACAAAAAATATTGACTTATATCCACTTTATGTAACTGTCTTCGAAGAGGATGTTTCGTTTTGAGAAACTCAACCGATTGTGTGTGCCGTACGGACGTGTATTATCACTCATAGACAGGAACTCGCATTCCACCATCTTCCCCTCCTCACGGACAGGAAATTGTGGAGATATACTAATGCAAAACTGTCGTGTTATTGTTTCGTTAGGAAGAATATGGTCATCCGGTTTTTCATTCTTGTCCAAAGTAAGTTATCACTGGCTATAATTTTTTATAGTTCATTTTGAAAAATACAGGAAACACATCAAGACAAATATTAGGAGGAAAATTAATACGTAGTTAAAAATTAGTTCCCGCGGAAAACTTTAACCATTCTTGTAGTAGCTTTGATTGTAAAATACTGAACAGGAAGAAAAAAATGTCTCAAACCGGCTGCATTTTAGGAAGAAATACACATGTCTGATTCCACACTGAACATAAAAATTTTCATACATATATTTGTTTTTCCTTTACATACTGCCTTTCTTGCTGTCAACGGTGTATTCAGAGAATAATTTAATTGTTAAGGAAATACACTTTAAAATAAATTACTCCAACTAGAGAACATAAAATGTACGTAAGGACATAAGGTACATGAGATAATAAAAGGTACATACAACTAAGAACATAAAGGGCTTTATTACAGCTTACTACTTGTTTGTCTGTATTGCGAAAGAAAAAAAACCTTATATGAAAAAAGCAATGAAAACGTTATTAATTTAAAAAAACGTTTTTTAAATAATCAATTTTTCCAAAAACAAACAATTGCCACCTCTAAAGAGTCCCAACAACAACAACAGTAGTTAAGATGACAAATTAACTTTTTCCAAAGAAATTGCAAAACAAGTAACTCAGAATCCCCTTTTTCTGAATGGACGAAAGCGATTCGCATCCTCACTGAGAAGATCGGCTGGCAGGGAGAAGCCTCCCCAAGCTTTCAGCCGTTGCCCGACGCATCGCCTGTCGAAAGAGTCGCCGCGACCGGCGACACCTAATTCGATTACATACACGTCCAACAGGTTGGCGGCGCCGGAGACCTGTCGCTTTACAAGCGACGTGCAGTGAACTCGCTTCGAAGTTCGCATCGGCCGAGATGGCTCAGGGCAACATCCATTTCCGCTGGAAAGTTTCTGGACAGGAGGTCCTAGGGTTCGAGTCCCGATGATGGCGTATTTTCGACACAAGTAATGTAGCTAAGCTTGGTCGAGTTTAGCCGCTACTCGGAAGAGAATTCTAGTGACCGGCTGCTCTGATTGGTAGATTTCCGTGGTTTCTCCGATCAATACAAAAATTTCACATACAATACATGTACATTATTTTACAACACTTTGCCCGGCGACATTAAACGATTAAATTCGATAGAAAAGTTTAAATCCAAAGTGAAGTCGTTTCTTCTGCATAACCGTTTCTATACAATTAGAGACTATACTGAGCATCACAAGGAAAGTAACATTAATTTTAACAGTAATATTTAATGTATTATTAACCATTGGACTGTATAATTCTAAACAATATGGAACAAGTATTGTATGACAGCTTCTGGGTCAATGACTCCTTCTCGATCAGGTTTTTCGCCCAGTTCCCCTGATCCTTTGAGCAAATTCTGAGATGGCCCCTTGTTTTGCTTCTGGACATAAATGTAACTTCATTATCTGTGCACGTCTTCTAGAATTCAGTGGGAAATATAGTTATTCAAATTATCGTTTCCATGTTGTCGCGGCAGGAAGTATTATTCCTTGACGAAGGACATTATGGATAAGAACCCAAAATTTATTGCTTATTTATCCTTGAAAATAGATTTTATTACATGGGAGCGGTTTTTTTCATTCAAAATTCTAGTAGTATACGACTTAGTGTAGGGATCACAGAATTTTGAAAATGTGCACAGAATTCACTTCTCCCCATAGCACGTCATACACAGTTTTAACTGTTTTTTGACGTAAAATAAATAAAAAAAATAAATAGAAATCAACACCAGGCGAATGCTGAAGCAGAATTACACACAGTCACAGACCTCGCGCGATCTTTCTTTTCTCATCCTCCCGTCCCTTCCTCGCTCCTCATACACATTCGTGCATTAACACTACCTCACATGAGAGACCTCCTCGTGGGAGACCGGTGAGGAGCTTAGAGCCTGTCCCCTCTGGGGAAGGAAAAATTCTCTGGGGAAGATACCTGGAAATGGATACCCCGGCAAGCTGATGTGTAGGTCCGCGCCAGATCTCATGATTCAGAGGGGGGATTCACTACCTACCTTACAACTAATAACATGCACTCACGGAACTAATAACCAAAGGTCTTAACGCGCCAGGGAACACTAAGTACTCACTCACTCATTTCAAAGTATGCTTAATGTTTTTTTCTCTCGCTACAATCCGTTCATTCGTGTGCCATGTAGGTTCCGTGCACTGATCTGATGTTATAGATTGGTCTTCTTCACGTAAGAAAAATATATGGGAGTCCCGTAAATTGAACTGAAGTACATTTGGAAGATTTTTTGAGAACCGAATTGTGTGCACCGAAATTACAACTTAAGGTATATTCCGTAGAGGAATTTATTTGTAAATTTCTGCTTATTATTTGCTTATTATTTGTAAATTTCTGCTATTTATTATTATTATTATTATTATTATTATTATTATTATTATTATTATGTATTGAATATAGCGAAATAACATTGTTTTTCCAGACTTTGAACTGTGAGTGGCTGACTCCTGAATGTGATTGTTTTCGCCTTGGCTACTTATCGCAAACATTTATCAATTGGTGTAAGATGCGGTTTTCGTAATTAAAAATAAGTGACCTAGTCTCATGTACTACAATATATATATAGAAACATAAACATTTTTCTCTTCTATAAATGACCGATAACCGAACATGCTTTTTGCTTCAATAAGTGTCATATATGCGGAAGCCGGGAGTGAACTGGAAGGATAGCTGTTATTAGTTACGTATTCTCAAATATATTTAAAATGTTCATAAATATGTCCAAAATTAGAGTTATCAGTAATGATGCAAGTTTCACATATTTTTCTAATTGAGAAATCACGAAATAGTAATTTTAATTACTTGTTATCTGGGAACTAAGGGAAAATGTTCCTCAACAAATCATGGCCACATCGTATCGCCTTAGACACTTCATTCTCATGTGAAGTAGAGCTTGATAGCCTTTGATACTCAAACGTTTTACATAAAAAAGGATTACATTTGGCTTTCAATTTACTATTATCGCATAGCATTACCATTGTAGAAATCACGACCGTTAATACGTAGTAGGAAAATGGATCACGGGATCGGTCAATTAATGGATTACACTAGTTTGCCAACGTTTCGGAATATTTTATTAATTAAATGAACATACATGTTTTTTGTATGTTGTTGTTCAGAAGAGGTTGTCCGTATTTATTGTGATTGTGTTTTTGGTTGTTAGCCCTGATGATGGAATAAAATATTCCGAAACGTTGGCAAACTAGTGTAATCCATTAATTGACCGATCCCGTGATCCATTTTCCTACTGCATAGCATTACGTTTTAACGGTTCAATTGCAGAAATACATTTGTGCTTCCTTTTTCAATTATTATCGTATTTTTCTCGTAATAGCTCAGAATATACAAATAAAACAGAAGTCAACCGATTTTCGCTCATTCCAGACTGCTTAAAACTGTAACCGGTTTCTGACCAGAAGCAATCCCTGTAGCCTACCCTAGCTGAAATCCACACTTTACGAAAGAGGTTTGTCCTTCAGCAGAGAAATTTAATTAAAGCGTATTACAGAATATGTAATTAAACATCTAAAATCCAATTAAAATGATAATATTAATTAGTTCGGAGAAACTGCACATTCTGGAGCTGATCATGTTAAGAAAGTGATTAACATACTTTCTTAAGAAAATAAATGGGCGTATTAAGTAATCAAAATAATAAAAATGAACTAAAATGCTTAATCCAGTCGTAAGGATTTTTTAATGTTGCGATTTACCACGCCACTCATTAAAGTGCTTGAATTCATAAAACTTCGCAAACGTTCATACACACAAGAAAGCAATTTTGCATGTAAAAATTATTTTCCATTTAACATTGAGATTCTATGGAAATGAATGTGGGGTAAATGGAGGTCTTACGGCAAATTCTTGTACAATTGTATACTCTTCAATGTTAATTTAATTTTACCTTTTATTCATCCATGTCGTATATAATAAATGAAGAAAGTTGTTCATTCAGTCGATATAAAAAAAGATTTTAATAATAATATTGTTACTATATTTTTAATTATACCACTATATTTTAATGCTATATATCTTTGACTCTTTCCAGTTTTGCACATTTCTGCAACGTGTTCGTCCTAATTGCAAAAGTCAAGAATAGAGACCATCACATGCGGATACTCGATTCCCACAAACGTGTTGTAGGTGACAACTTTCTGACTCCTACCCTATTTTCCCATAATATCCCATCGGTTTGGATTTCTGTTAATGAAACGTATCATTCAGATTTACATAAACCTTTAACTACGAACGAAAATTCGGATGTAACGCAGAAAGAAAAAGTTTTAAATGCCGCTGACGCCGCGACCCCTAGATCTTTAAGCCTGTTTTACAGTCATTTCTTATCATTTATGTCATCCGTACAGAAAAGCTAAAAACCAAACATGTAATATGTACAGAAAAATGACGCATGCCACGATTTTCCATACAAATTTCCCCTAGTTTAATTATCGCGCTCCTGGCATCTCTTATTCGGAAATTTCTCTGGTTTGCTATGCGTCTGGTGTGATTAGTTGCATTTGAAATGTTTCGAGAGCGTTCTAATACGTTGGATTGTAATGTTAAGTGATTATTTACTGATAAATACAATATGTACTGCGATCTAATGTCTCGTTCCGTGCTCAATCCTAATACAAACTAACTTTATTTGTTACCATAAACGCAATGTTTAACTGTTCGACCTTTAGCGCATTCCAGAGGAAATATTTTCATCACGATTGTGTGCATAAAACGAAATGATCACGTGAAATACTCCAATTTGTTACTTTTCGATACCAAAAGCGTACCGCTTAGAAAATATCCTTGTTTTCCGTCCAATTTCTGTAGAGAAAAATGAAGAAATGACAGCGTTAAAAAGGGCTTTTCGTAGGACACCTCATCTTACCCACGCTCACACAGCTTACTGGGGAAGGAATTATGAACAATTTCAAGCGTAACGCCACTGCAGTGCCTCTGACGGGAGGTCCTAGGTTCGAGTCCCGACGGTGGCAGGGTTTTCGAGACTACCTAGATAGACAAGTCAAGTTCTGTTGCTGTCTGGAGGAGAATTCTTGAGGCCGGCTGCTCTAATCGGTAGTTCTCCCATGCATACCAGGCGAATGCCGGAGCAGTTCCCTACCAAACAGGCCTCGGACCGCCCGCGATTTTTCGTTTCTGTGCCTTGCCCTATCCTCATCCCTTATTTACATTTACATTTACATGCACTACACTACCACACAAGCCGGGAGACCGGTCTGGAGCTTAGAACTTGTCACGGCTGGAGCGATGCCCCGCTGGTAGGGGACACCTGGTAGGGGAATCGCCGTTAATGGACGGTAGGTCGGCGACGGATCTCACCATCCAACAGGAGAACCTCTCAAGGAAAACACATGTACTACATTTACCAGAAATAACTAATAAATTAAATCACAAGTAAACATCGATGAGGCGGGATTCAAACCGCGACCCTCCGAACCGAGGCTGTTTAGGTGGTCCACCTTCACGATGTCGGCTGCCCAGGTCGACTAGTCTTTCTGAAATATGTAAGTAATAGTTTGTAATTTTGACACTCAAGGTTTCTTGGTGGGTTGGTTAGTTAGCGATTCCGGGCGCGTCAACAGCTTAGGTTATTAGTGTCGTTAATGTAGTGCGTGTTTTTCCATCTGGAGGTGGCGGTGATCCTCCCCCGTTGGATGGCGAGATCCGGCGCCGACCTACCGTCGGCTAGTGGGGTTTCCCCTAACCAGGACTCTCCCATCAGCGGTGCACCGCCCCAGCCGGGGCAAGCTCTAAGCCCCGAATATGTGGTAGTGTAGTGCATATTAGTGTGTGTGCGTGTGTGTGTAAGGGGAGAGAATATGACAAGAAAGAGGAAGGAAAGATTGCGCGCGGTCCGTGGCCCGTTTGATAGGGTACTGCTCCGGCATTCGCCTGGTGTTGATCGAAGAAACCACGGAAAACTACCGATCAGAGCAGACGGCCGCTAGAGTTCTCCTCCAGACAGCGACTGAATTCGACCTAGCTGAAAAGCTAGTGTCGAAAATCCTGCCGCTGTCAGGACTCGAACCTAGGACCTCCCGGTCAGAGGCTCTACAGTGACATCAGTTGATACACTGAGCTACCGCTCCCGGTTTGACGCTCAATGAGTGATCCGATGTGGGTTCGGAAATGGAACAAACTGAAACAGCAGCACGCGGATTTCAAAACAGCTACAGTGTCTCGACCTTTTTGTTTTAAAGGGGAACTGACGATATCGCTTCAGCCAGCGAATGCAGAAACTCACTAAATAAATGAGAAATCCACTTCAGATCCTCAACTCACAGGCAGAACACATCACGAAAATTTCAAAATAAACCAATTCTTTAATGGATAATTTTACCTTAAAATAAAATAGAATAACTCCGTTTCAATCTTCTTGGAAATCAAAAACGTATAAACTTGTAAGGACAAATTAATTCAATAATAAAAGTACTAGCAAACGTATGGGCGGAATGTCCTACTTTTTCATATTTATTAAACATTTTATTATGTTATTTAATAGGTAATTATTAGATATTATATGGATAATTTTACCTTAAAATAAAATAGAATAACTCCGTTTCAATCGTCTTGGAAATTAAAAACGTATAAACTTATGAGAACAAATTAATTCAACAAGAAAAGTACTGGCAGAAGTATCAGGGGAATATCATAGTTTTTTCATGTTTCATGAATGTTTTATTATTTTATTTAATGGGTAGTTATTACAGACAAATTAGATAACTTGATGCTATGTGTCTAGGCCGAAGGCCTTTAAGCCATTACAATACCTACATTCTACTGTGCTCTAACCTTTCGAATTCTGGTATTCACCCCAAATGGTCTCTCCATGGCATCAAAGCCACAGAAAAGAGACCATAAGGTACGACTGAGGAAAGCAACCCTGAAGGGGGAAAGACCTCCGTCAGAAGCCGAGTACAACCTCATCTATGCGACGTTTTTAAACTATTTATTTATTTCTTGATTTAATGAATGTATTGGTAGGTTGAGCTCCGTTCGATAGATAATTCAGCTTATCTGCATCACCAAATTCCACAGCAACTTTGAACCGATTCGGTGATAGTGATTTATAATTAAATTACACAAGTAATCAATACATAGATCAATGCGTCATTCTACATAAAAAAATAGAGCTTACTTTAAAACTTAAATTTATTGCTGTGTATTTTTCTGCAATAATATTCTTCTGTATTTCAGACAGGGATAATACACAAGTAGAAAGCATTTTAATCCAGAGCATACGGTATAGATAAAAATATTTCAAAAATTATTTATTTAAAATAAATAAATGTTCTTAGATGCGTTAATTAGAAATCAAAGAAAAGTAGATGATTACTTTCCAAAACAACAATCAAAAGCTGAGTATTTCCAGTTTATAACAACCTGCTTGTAGTATAAAATTCAGTCAGCACTACGACAGCATAAATTTTTAAATAATTTCAGACATTGTTTAGAGATGAAATCCTCATTATTAGTACTTATGATAAAACAATTTGGCTTATTTCTTACTCTACAACTTCTTGTTAACAGTTTTTTATAATCACGTATTAATGTGAGAATGATATTCAACAAGCTGAGTGTGAGCAGAGTAACAGAACTTTCAACAGAACACAAAAATTTTTCAACGAATAAAAATATCATGAAATATCACCGAAAACAAAATATGCTTTCATCACAAATGTGAAACAAATTGTCTCTAAAAACAGCAAGTCAGTATGACAATCCAAGTTTGCGAGCAAAGAACATTAATCATTAAAAGAATTTTACGAACATTTAATGGGATATGCATTCTACAAACACAACGAGCGTGTATCTTCATAGAGCTGTTAACATTTAAGTGAATATTTTTACAAGAAAGTTAATTGCTGATTTATGGGTATCATTAGTTACTGCACGAGCTATGAATTTGTAATTTAATTAATATTATGATAAAGCTTTGAGATGTTAATTGTATTGTAGGATTAGATACCCTGTTATTTGTCATGTAAATGAATAGGCTTGAGCCTTGAATATGCAAATGGCGGTTCTTTGCCTTCGCTCTACCAAGTCGTGTGTGGCTTTCGCTGCCGTCACGTGTTAAGATGCGAGTGGCTTTCTCCACAGATTTTACGATACAAAAATCCTTTAACGCACAATAATTAGCCATTCTGCTAATTTCTAAAGAATGGAATATTTTGTAATCGATTTACAGGCAATTCTCAAGTGATGTTCACCATCCATTAGAACCAATTATCCAGTCAAAAATAATATATTCGAGTGGTTTACATCTGGCGATGTTTCTCGGTTCCTCTTTTCTAGCCTTCTCTATCCACTACATCTCCCTCTGTCGCCATCGCAGTCAGTATTCCTTGTTTCCATGGGGTTTATAGCCTGCTCCGCCGTCTTCTATAGGGTGGTACCCTTTTATATCCTATCCTCTTTTCTAGCCTTCTCTATCCACCACATCTTCCTCTGTCAAATTTCTTGTCGCCATCGCAGTCAGTATTCCTTGTTTCCATGGAGTTTATAGCCTGCTCCGCCGTCTTCTATAGGGTGGTACCCTTTTATATCCTATCCTCTTTTCTAGCCTTCTCTATCCACCACATCTTCCTCTGTCAAATTTCTTGTCGCCATCGCAGTCAGTATTCCTTGTTTCCATGGAGTTTATAGCCTGCTCCGCCGTCTTCTATAGGGTGGTACCCTTTTATATCCTATCCTCTTTTCTAGCCTTCTCTATCCACCACATCTTCCTCTGTCAAATTTCTTGTCGCCATCGCAGTCAGTATTCCTTGTTTCCATGGGGTTTATAGCCTGCTCCGCCGTCTTCTATAGGGTGGTATCCTTTTATATCATATCCTCTCTTCTGGCATTCTCAGCAGATGTCCGTGCCATTGAAGTTGTTTTCGTTCTACACTATCTATTATATCGTTTTGAATTTCCATTTTCCCCATTACTTCTTCGTTATGTATGTAGTGTAAACGAAATATTCTGCAACTTCGTCGCAAAAAGTCAATTTGGATCGTCAATAATCTCTTTTTGTTTTGTTTTTTGTGCTTTGAGTTATGGCTCAGAGGCATGGGAACTAAAAAAAATAAAATAGAGGCATGTATACGTCAAAAGAAGCTGAGACTGAAAAATTGATGATCATGGATATAGACCGCTAGAATTCTCCTCCAGACAGCGGCTGAATTCGAACTAGCTATGTATACTTTGATTTATTTTTAGTGGCACTGGGCGTAAGTCAGCAGTTACAGTATCATCCAATCGGAAACTTGAACGTCACGACAATGCTGATTAAACATCAAATATCATTATAATAAATAAATCGAAGTATGGCTAATTGTCGACTATCCTCCCTAGTCAGCAGTTACAGTATCAACCAATCGGAAGCTTGAACGTCACTACAATGATGATTAAACATCAAATGTCATAATAAATAAATCGAAGTATGGCTAGTTGTCGACTATTCTACCCGTTTGAGACTCGAACCCTAGACATTTCCGGTGAACGTTGCTGCAACCTCAAAGTGGTCGTTAAGCATCGCAGCTGTAAAGTAAACCATGCGTTGTTGCAAGTGTTCCGCTTTGTTGCGTCTCCCGGCCAGGGAGCGCTGACGTGCTGAGGGTCCGTAGGCTAGCGGCAGCGAAGACGCCAGGCGCTGGACCAGAGGCCCGCCCCCGGGGACGAACCCCGGCCCTGACCCCCCGGCCCAAGGCAGAAATAGCGCGCGGAAGGTCAGACGGCGCCCAGCGGCCCACAGGCTTGCCAACTGGGGAGTTTCACCCTAAAATGGCAGATTTTTGCTGTTGCGGGATTGGCACAACAATGGGATGAGGAGAAAACGTTTTCAAATTGTATTGTTGTTTCATTTCTGTACTACAACGTTTTTTTACAGCTCTACTTCCTTTATCATTCTATCAGCATTATTATGAATGGCTCCCTTTCAAAAATGTTATTGACTTGTAAGTTCCCTTCAATGCGGTAACCAAATTACATTTACAGTTAATTTGAACAACTTGTTTATAATTGTCAACTTATTAGAAAGCAAATTTATACAAACATTTTAACCTAATTGTAATCAGTTTTGTTTTTAGTAATCTTTGGTGTCTGTGAAATAAAAGTCATTAATATGAAACTATCAAATTAGAATGCAGACTTTAACTACCATAATTTTGTACTATTTTAATGAATCGATGATATTTGTTATATTTCGGACTGAAGACTTAAAAACTTGAACCAAACAGAAGAATGGCGTAGTCATAAGCCATAAAAATAAACTATGTAGGAAAAAGGAGTAAGTTTTATATTTCTTCGTTATCGGCCGATCTCAGATTTTCCACATTAGCTGAGAATCTGGGCCTGAGAGGACGACAGAGAGAGAAAGAGAGAGAGAAAGAGAGAGAGAAAGAGAGAGAGAAAGAGAGAAAACAGAAAGAAAAAGAGAGAGAAAAAGAGAGAAAAGGAGAGCGAAAAAGTGATAGAAAAAAGGAGAGAAAAAATGAGAGAGAAAAAATGAGAGAGAAAAGGGGAGAGAGAAAAGGGGAGAGAGAAAAGGGGAGAGAGAAAAGGGGAGAGAGAAAAGGGGAGAGAGAAAAGGGGAAAGAGAGAAAGGGAGAGAGAGAAAGGGAGAGAGAGAAAGGGAGAGAGAGAAAGGGAGAGAGAGAAAGGGAGAGAGAGAAAGGGAGAGAGAGAAAGGGAGAGAGAGAAAAGGAGAGAGAAAAAGTGTGTGTGAGAGAGAGAGAAAGAGAGATAAAAGGGAGAGAGAAAAAGGGAGAGAGATAAAAGGGAGAGAGAAAAAGGGAGAGAGAGAGAGAGAAAGAGACATGACAGCCAAAGAGAGTAAAGCCGGCGAAAGGCGAAGAGAGCCAAAGACAGAGGAGAGTCACAGAAAGAGACAAGGAGTCAGACAGAGGGACAGAAAGGGAAGGGAAGTACCGAAGAGAAACTTAATATCCAGTAAAGGCAATTGCTTAAAGGGCATTGCGCCAATGAACAACCATCCCATTAATTCCATTAGCAAAGGAGTTTTCAACCTGTGCGTCGGGGCTCCCAGGGGCGTTGCGGCCATACGGTAGGAGAGTCAAGTCAATTATTAAAAAATATTTTTAGATTTGATTTACTTTAATCCTTGTGTCATTTTTGGATTTTGTATTATCATACTGTATAATTGTAATGTATATGATTTATTTAACTAATTAATTCTAGATTAATTGAACTTGGCAAGTCCTTTACCAATAGCCTAGTATGTCACTCATTTGTGTTGAATATTTAGTAGGCCTATATTAACCCTTATATTTGGAACATTGTTACCAGGGGACCCGGAGGACGATTCGTTTTGGTTAAGGGAGCCGGGGACGAAAAAAGTTTGAAAACCCCTGCATTAGCACTTTTTTTCTCGTCAACCGGAGGCCCACGCCGACGGCCCGCGACGCACCCGCTGCTTTAAACCAAGGGAGAGGGAGAGGGAGGGAGAGAGAGAGAGAGAAATTGTAGATACAGAGAGAGACCTTAGTGGAGAGAGAGGGAGAGAAATGAAAGGGGGAGAGAGAGAGGGAGGAAATACTGAGAGAACTGTCAGAGAAGGAAAAGGAGAGAAAGAGGAAATGGAGAGAGAGCGACAGAGGGAGAGAGAGGGGAAAGACAAGGATATATATATATATATATATATATATATATATATATATATATATATATAGAGAGAGAGAGAGAGAGAGAGAGAGAGAGAGGGAGAGAGAGAAATTAGGGGGCAGGGGGGAGTGAATTATCATATCAAGAGAGGGATAGGAATGAAACGAGAGAGGGGGAATTGAGAGAACTCACTCCAAGGGAGAGAGATGGGAAGAGAGGCACGGGAAGAAATAGAGGGAAAGACAGGAATAAAGAAATATGTAGATACAGAGACATATCAGCGGAAAGAGAGGGAGAGGAATGGAGAGAGAGAGAGAGAGAGAAAGAGAGAGAGAAAGAAGGACACTATTCCGAGACCGGAAGGCGCAACAGCCTAGCCCAAGGCGCGGCGCGGCGCGGCGTGCCAATGCAGAAGACGCAGCAGAATTCCATTAGCGCACCCGCGAGCCGGAACCCAACGCGTCGCCCGGAGGGGGCGAACACGCCGCGCGTGAACCCGTTCCACTCGGGGGGGGGGTGAGGGGGGGCAGGTGGGAACCGGTACGGCGCCCGCAGAGTCGCCCCACGCACAGTGCTCGCAAACGGGTTCACACACGCGCAGCGCATCCACTTTATTAATGTCATCCGTCCCGTCATGCATTTATTTATTGTTTCTTCTGATTCCTTATATTACCGACAATCTAGGATAGTGGAAGCATAGAGTAAAGATTTATAATTAACCTCTTTAGTCTATGGTGGAGGATAAAAGAAACTGGAAACTTTGTGGTATTGTTATTAACGTAGTTAGATCGATAAACAGCAAATAGATAACCGACTCGTAGCTGGATGTGAGATTTGGAAGACTGTTATTACAATTCTGTTCGAGATTTACTGTTCCATATTTCTATAGACAGTCAAAAAATATTTTGAGATCGTTTTAAAACACACACATAAAATATTTAGTTTCTTCACTGTCTTTTATTACACACTAAGTTTAGTACAGCGTTTCGGCTAATCTGTTCTACATCTCCAAGCACATATCGATTTCATAAAAAAACATAATCACAATAATTTCTTTGTTTTGTTTCGTGGACGAATTATCAACAATATTGATGAGATTTCAACAATACTTTGAATATTCGGTAGTGTTACACTGACACTAATATGACACATCAGTTTAGAGCTTTCAAGAAGACTTAAGAAGACTCAAGCTGTCATGACCCCTTAGTATGTGTAATTAGTTTATAAAATATTTATTTATTGAATTCAATTATTCGTTCATTCAATCATATTCATTAATTCAATCAATCATATTTATCATTCAATTATATTCATCATTCAATCATATTCATCCATTAATTAATTCAAATTTATTCATCCAATCATGTTCATTCATTAATTCATTCAATCATATTCATTCATTAATTCATTCGATCAGTCACATTCATCCAATCAATTGTATTTGTTCAATCATAGTCATTCATTCAATCATATTCATTCAATCATATTCGTTCATTCAATCAATCAAATCCATTAATTCAATCATATTCATCCAAATTCATTCATTCAATCATATTCGTTCAAATTCATTCATTCATTTTTTTTCATTCAAATTCATTCATTCATTTTTTTTCATTCAAATTCATTCATTGAATCTTTTTCATTCAAATTCATTCATTCAATCCTTTTCGTTCCTTCAATCAATCATCGTATTCATTTATATTTATTTTTTATTATTTATTTATTTTCTTGTTTGCCTTTGGCGGCGTTTCGGCCCCATTCCTAGCGGCGGCGCGGCGTGCGTCCCACGGGGAGGCGTCGTGCGGCGCGCGGCGCCGGAATGCCGAGCGGCCGCCCGGGGGGAACCGGTTCCCGCAGCGGGAAGCGAAGCGAAGCGAACCGACTCGGCGATTGATGACTCACTCACCCGCTCACCCACTCGCGCGCCGCCCGGGCCCAGGCGCAGGCGCAGGCGCAGGCGCAAGCGCAGGTGGCGAGGCGCGGGGCACGCGAGCGAGCCGTGCGTGCGCCTGCACGTGCGTGCGTGCCGATTCTGCGTGCTTATAATGAACGACGGTGCGCCGGTTGATTAGAGAGGGAGTGTAGGTAATGTTTCCGGGCGGCGACAAATTCGGTCATTTGTCCTGTGAGTAGAGTGAATGCTCTTTGTAAGCGGGAGGTAGCGGTTTTCCTGTGTTTTGCTGAAACCGGAGACCCGGCGCCGACCTACACGTCGGCTAACGGCGTTTTTCCTTCCAGGTATCTCCTTCAGCGAGGTACCGCTCCAGCCTGGACAAGTTATAACTTCCTTAATGCTTATCAGAATGATTCATTGATTATTTCGTGTTTCCGGATACCTCAACTACTGTGGTCCGGTAAGTGCGAGCTCCCATTATCTACTAGAAAGTGAAATTTCAAACTGTCGGATTGCGGACTTTTCTGTCGCTAGGTGTCCTTCCCAATGTGGCACCGCCCCAAACGGGAAAATGTCTACGCTCCGAAGTCTCCCAATTGATTATTTCGTGTTTTCATGTCAACTACAGACATTACTCGCGTAGAAACAATACGTTATATGTTGGAAGGTGGCCGTGTTCCCCCACTGGAACGTACGCCCCGGCGTATATTTGAGTTTGTTTCCCCTCCAGACATCTGCCCCAGTGGATTCTGTGGTATAACAGTCAGCGTACCGGACTGTTGTACCCGAGTTTGCGGGTTCAAACCCGATCGAAGCCGTGGATTTTTAAGGGCGAAAAAATCCTTCGTACGCCTTCCTTCGGAGGGGAAGTAAAGCCGGCTGTTCCATGTAGTAGATTTACTGCATGTAAAAGCATCCTCAAGCCTAAAAGAAGCCTCTGATCAAAATTGAGATCCGCCTATTTCGTCGCCCAAGATAATACCTTCTTTCTCCGCTAGGTGGTGAAAGGAGCGTAGCGAAATTTGCGTGGTTAGATTGAAGAGCGGGCCAGATGGCCCGAGTCTCGCCACGTAAAATAAGGCATTAACTAACTAACTAACAGTAGGGCACAGCCCCTGCCGGCACAAGCCTTAAGCTCCTGACTGGTCTCCCGAGGTACGTGCGAGATAGTGTCATGTAAGTGGGGAGGGCGTATGTCATGATGAGAGAAAGGGGCATGAAGAAAAAAGAAAAAATCCGCGGTGCCCGTTCGTTTAGGAATGGCTCTAGCATTCGTCTGTTGTTGGTCGAAGAAACCACGAAAAACTACTAATCAGAACAGCTGACCGCTAGAATTCTACTCCAGGCTGTAGCTCAATTCAATTCATCTATCTAGCTAGCTCTAATGTCTGCTTTTGGTTGTCGTGCGCATGCTCTTATTAGCTTCATAATACATATTTAGTGGTTTCATTAGCTGAAGCACCAGGCGTTACCCGGGTGTGTCCTTATCACAATATCACAATCATCAATTAGGCAGTAAAAATAATTAATTATTTCTAAACGTACCATGCCCCACTCTGGTCGGCCCAACAAGTTGTTGGTAAAAATGTTATCATTGTCACAATACGCTAAATGTCTAATGAATAAGATAATAAATATTATCCCAAATGGTCGAAGTTACAATAATTTTGAATTTCGCGCGGACGATCAAGATCTTGTAATTATTAACAATTTTAGAACGTCGCTTTTAAGATACTCAAAGGCCAATATATAACAAAATAATTTTTTGCAGTGCAGTAATCACTATACACTTTGTCAAAACGTCACTTCTAATACGAAAACGATCGTTCGCCCTATTGATGCAAATAGTAATGCCACACTTGTGTAGTGTTCATATCGCTAACCATCTATTTCTAGGGATCAAGAGTAGAAACTCCGATCGATCCTAGTAGAATTTTTGGTGGTCAAAACATTTTCCCGGATTATCTCCTTTCCTTTCTTTTCCTTTGCTCTTGTCCTACCATCGCTTAATCAGTTAAATCATACCGCGCGTCCTTCAAAGTATTCATTTTAAGTATAGCCCGAAAGTCGTAAGTACTGAGGATCATAATAAAAATATAAGAACATTATGTAGCAAATAGTTCACTAGTAAAATGAAATTGGTCTTAAATTGACGAAATTCGCGGGAAACAACTGTTTTTCTCTCCCATCACTTCTTCATGCTTACGACCCAAAATGCAATAAAATGCTTCAGAAATTTTAATTTCTCATTTTAAAAATATAATTCCGAGAGACACGTGATTGACATACTATCTTTTTATTCAGAAAATGTAGATCAGTGTTTCTGCGATGACAGAGATTTGAGTTTTCGATTACCGGCTGTTTGCACACGGAGCCACAATTTTTTCTGGATAAAAATACACGCAATTTAGTTATCGTGGAATCTCGATATCGCAATAATTACATGTCAAGTGCAAATTCATGTCTGAAAACTTCCATACCCACAAGCAAGATAAATTTACGAAAAAATGCGCACATTCTAAAATAGAAGTAATAAAAACGATAATTTATTAAGAGCGCAAGGTCCCCTCAAGTTGCCCTGTCAACGATTTTCTTTCATTAATTTCTTTGATCCAGGTGCAGGCCAGATCTAATCAATTACGTGAAGTTGAGAGAAACCTGGGAACTGGAAAGTCAAGCCTCACCGGATAGACGGGACATATAATTATACCGACCGAAATTAATGTTACACTGATAGCCGTACAGTGTTTCACAAACACTGTAGATACGAGACAAGATACAAATTAATTGAAAGAATATCAATCTCGTTCAAACACGATTCTGATTTAAGCCCATGAATGTAGGGTACGACTAGATGAAACTTACATTTCAAGGCACATTAAGCCAGATACCCAGTTCTAAGTTCGCACGTTGCTTTCGTTAAAACGTATTACCATTAAATTTCGAATTACTCTATTAATTAAACGCATTTCAACATATATTCTTCAATGAACGTGTTCTACATTGAACGTTTCATTCATATAAATGTATGAATTAAACAGACTGAATTGACTTTATTGAATCAGAGAGTTAGATGACTATTACATTTCAATTTTTCATTCTATACCATACTACGTATCACGTAGTAAAGAGAAAGTACTGTAATACTGTAACATACGATTTATTGACAGAACAATTCGTACTGTAGTAATTAAATTCTCTAACACTTTGCGTTGTCAGAACCCACGTTTTTGGTCATTTCTGCAGAGAAATTGCTTGACGGCAAAACTTCTGTTTGAGGTCAACGCAAGCCCCTAAATAGTTCATATGATTTTCTCCAAAACTGAAGTTTTCCAATGAATCTGACCTTACATAAGCCCGGCGAGTTTGAAAAGGATATTTTGATGTTTGGGACATTGTTTACATGACGTCTTAATATTTCCAATTTTTTTTTAATTAACTTCATTTTTTCATTACTTTTCCCTCCGGTAAAACAAAGAACGACTTAAAAAAAGCGGGGAAGGTTCCTTCAACTATAATATTCAGGACAGACTTTTTTGCTTAATGAAATCTGTTCTCCAAAGCAGGCCTTTAAATAAGGTTGTGTATAGTTTTTCGAAAATATGAGTAGTTTAAGCACTATTTCGCATGAAACACAGGCAAATTTTAAGCAATTATTTTCTTCAAAATATCTTCAATTTTTTTTATTTTTCTTCTTGAATAGAACAAGGGGCACTTAAAACATGGCGTAAGTTTTTGTTGAACACTCTGAATTTTCGAAAATTGCAAAACTTTCAAACAATGTGAGAAAGTATGCCCTGTTGTAGAACTACTATTTTAGGTCCACATTTTTTGCTAGCTCTCTTATAAATGGGAAACTAAATCTAAAGATTAAAACACATCTGAAAAACCATTATTAGTAATGAATGTTAATAGTCTGCAGCAATGAATTATATGTCGGCAATAAATATAACACCATATGCAAATAAAGATTGAATTTAAAATTATTTAAGTAGAGACACTCATCCCTACATCATCTCTTCACTTCAATAAAAAGAACTGTGCAGTTGTGCAAAATAATACTGCGAAAACAAGTCCTTAAGGCAGTAGCACTGACTGGCTCATGGTTAACTAGCAGAAAATCACCAAGAACAAGATAAACGTAGCTCATGATACGACAATTTAAGGACACTTAATGATAGCAAAAGAAATATGCCAGGTAGTACACATTCTTATTTACCAATTTGTTACAAAAGAGAATGATCTTGCTACAAAAACAACCTAAATTTCCTCTACCACAGCAATACTTAACCAACATTTTATAAATTCTAAAGCAAAGCAATTGCTAGCACATCAAAGGAGTCTACAGCCACAACTATCTAGTACCCATTACTTATTTGCAAATATTCCTTTTCCGTCTGTTGTATCCACTATATCTCTATAGATGAGGTGACATTAGTAAGAAAATTTCCAGAACATTTTGACGAATGTGTATGCTACAAAATTCATTCAATGACGTTCGTTTTTTAACTTCCACCAATAAAACATTCTTTATTTTGATTTATGTGTGTTAATTTATGAGATATCAAATGTTTGTGATTTAGTGGATGTTAAATAACACCCAGGTATTTTTTTTGCAAATATTTGCATAATAAGATTTACTATTGCTTTAAAAAAATTGCCAATTGCTTGCAAGAAAAAACTTGTGACCTTTTCGTTAATTTTTTGTTACTCGTTTGTTTCACGGAATTCATTATTTGATTGATCGATTAGTGATTCTTGGCGCATCAAGGTCATTTATCCCGTAAGTGTGGTGTATGTTTTTAACACGTGAGGTGGCAGTAATGTTCAACCGGTAGATAGCGAGATCTGGCGCCGGCTCGATAGGTTTTCTCCTCCCAGGTATCTCCCCCACCGGGGCACCGCCCCACCCGGGACAACCTCTTGTCTCCCGACATGTGTAGTGATGTAGTGAATGTGTATGTAAGAAAGAGGCCAGGATATGACAAGGAAGAGGCAGGCAAGATCGTGCGCGATCCATGGCCCGTTTGTTAGGGTACTGCTCCGTCACTCGCCTGGTGTTGATCGGAGAAACCACGGAAAACTACCGTTCAGAGCATTCGGCCGTAAGAATTCTCCTCCAGACCGCGACTGAATTCGACCTACAGTGCGAGTTTTCTAACCGTGCGTCTGGCAGATATCAGCTGTTGACGGTTTGATCCAATCGGGAGCTTATAAGTCACTATAGTGAAGTCACTATGGTGACGTTGAAGCTCCCGATTGGATGAAACCGTCAACAGATAATATCTGCCAGACACGGTTAGAAAAAATCGCACTATAGCCATATAGCTAGTATCGAAAATCCTGCCACCGTCGGGAGTCAAGCCGAAGGACCTTCCGGTCAGAGGCATTGCAGAGACATCAACTGATGCCCTGAGCCACTTAATCCGGTGAATTTGTTATTCCATAGCGCTCGCGCTGAATACTTTTTGTCCTCAGGATTCCTGTGCCTGCTCGTCACCGCTTCCACAGCTCCAAGTGTTCGTGGACGGTTACCCCCTCCCCCGGCCGCCGAAACAAAAGGCACGCGCTGACGTCACGGAGGCCAGATGCTGCCTCCGAGTTACGCACGTCCCACGCACTTGGGGGAGGGGAAGAGAGGGGGGAGAAACAAGCAAGGAGTGCAGACGAATTGACGAGAAGAGGAATAAGCCGGGTTTTGTCCACTTCTCTAGAGAACTGGATGTCACATGCTAGAAAAGTACGATGTCTTCTTGCCAGGTATACAATTAATCAATAATACGAGTTAGGAGTACTGAGTATCTGTTACCAGTACGGAATTTATTCATTTAATCCATATTACGGGCCTCATTTGTTTTTATAATTGAAAAAATAAGAAAAGGGAAGCAAATCACAAAGGGACCCAGTACGTTATGAAGCCCACATATTGAACCATAGTAGAATGCATTGTCACTTCTGGAGCAGAAGTGTAGACAACTAAAGACACAAGATTTATCCATTTTTTCGATGCCAGGGCCCGGCAATACGAGGCGTATATTTAAAATTTCCACATTCTGAAGTGTTCAATTGCAGGAATCCAAATATCAGATGTTGGACAAGAAAACATTTCCGAGAGCGTTATTACTAGGATTCGTTCAAATTATGTTGCGTAAGCAAAGATAGTGAATGTTTCACTACTCATTCTACGATCGTCCCCTCCTGGAATTCTGAATGTCGCCCTCTGGAGAAAACAACAGTCAATTCGTATCTTGGAGAGGAGGGGAGCGCGGTATGAAGATGAGGTACGAAAATTGGCAACGAAGTGCCAAGCTACTTGTTGCGTGAGTTTTTGGAATAAGAGGCGACGATCTATTAGTGACAATGTTTATTCGTACGTCAGACTCAGTCATCATTAATGTCTTGCGCTCGCGTGTTGCTTTTTTATTTATTTCATTTTACTTTACGGCAAAAACAGTTAAAAACTGTGTGTAACGTACTACGAAGAAGTGTATTCTGTGCACGTTTTCTTAATTCTGGAATCCATACCATAAACCATATTGAAATTGAATTCTGAATACAAAACGAAATGAGCGATTTTAGCAAGAAATGTATACAAAATATTCGCTCCGATGTAATAAAATCTATTTTCAAAGACAAATCCGCTATAGATTTGAGATCTTAACCTTCATCAGGTTTTACTTTGCATCGTACTTTAAACAATGAGTTAGTATTTCATTACTTCTTCCATTGTAGTAGTCAGACCTTTGAAAATGCGAAAAAATCTGTACAATTTCGAAGTACTTGAATTAGGCGCGTAAATTTGCCCCCAAAATGGCTGCCAGCGCAATCTTCAACTTGCAACACAGAAGAATGACCATTACCAGAGGATTGTGGGAACTTGGTTTCGCCTTTCAACGTTTATCATATGTTTACAAAACAATTCGAAACCGTCCCATCGCATTGAAACAATCCATTGCTGCTCATAGAAACTCCGGTGGTCTCTTATAGCCAAGCCCGCGCATAAACACGTTCCAACCTTACGTTAGTATCTACCGATATACTCGAACAGAGAACAGTTCTGCATTCGGATCAACATGGTAAATGTTGAATTAGTTAAAAAAATTTAAAAACCTGTACTAAAAATTGTGAATTCAACGGCATGTAACCGACATCGATACCACAAAACGTAGTGTACGAATGCATATAAAATGTCTACAGACTGTTCTTCAGAATTGTCTCAGTGTTCTTGCTATGTTTGGTAAAGACTAGTCTAAAACATATGCGGGAAATACTTTAAATATTATATGTTGGCAGATGCACCACGATCATTATTTATCACCTCTCGCTAAGAGCGGATTGGTTCCTAATTCTATTCCATTATTATATTCCACCGAGGCCAGTAGCGGTGCACCAGAACTGGTACCTATTAAATTCGCTAGAGGTCAGTAGCAGTGCATAAGATAAGCATTTTAATCTATTAGTAATATACTGTAAAATAAAATGAGAAAAAATATAATATTTTATTAAAACATGAACCAATTACATTAAAGATAATAATCTTGAATACCGTGGTCTATATGAAATTGATATTTTCCTCTTTCATAAGGATTCCATATGAAGGCCTGGCCAGGTATTTTGCTAGGAAATAAATAAAAAAAGAAAAAGCATACAAGTACACAAAACGTTCCAAATATATACGTCCATGCCACACCACAAAAACTAAAAATATTTAAACGCTAACAAACAGGGAATGTATATAACGTATTGCTAGATATATGACGTACCATCACTTCTTAATTATATAAGTTTTTCCTTCAATTATTTTGCAATTTATTTTGGTGTCCGCCGGGGACCCAACCATTATCATTCTCCGGGTACCGTAATTGAATGGGTATGCGCCTGTAAAGAAAGACTCCTTTCTGTATGGTTTCCCTACCGCCCGTTCCAGTAATTCCTTACAAGAGACGATAAATCACCTGCAGCTGCAGTGACAAGTCTTCGCACCCGACGCTTGGGAGGTACCACTTCGCAGACTGAACACACGCACATTAAAGCCCGTCCCCCGGGGACAAGTCGCCTTACGTCACCGGGCGGTGAAGCGGTGGGTCCCAGTGTGAGGTCGTGCGCTCGCAGAGAGAGAGAGAGCTGCATTCCATTGCGACTGAAGACTGCTCTTCCTATTTCGGAGCACTGCCTCGAAATGCTCTCATCCTCTCTCCCTCCTTCGTCCCTTCCCCTTCAATCACTCCCCACCTCAACCCTCTCGATTCAATGATTGATTACTGTTTTCGGGTGCGTTAGCGGACAACGTCATTGGTCCCGAAAGTGTAGTGCATGTTTTATCGCAGACGGTGGCGGTGCTCCACCCTCCGCTGAATGGCGAATTCCAGCTCCAACCTGCCTGTCGGCTTGCGGGGTTTTCCTCATCCAGGTATCACCCACCAGCGGAGCACAGACCCAGGCGGAACAAGCTCCGTTATGTGTGGTAGTGCATTGCATTTGTGGTAGTGTAGCGGCCTTCCGACAAGTGTGGTAATGTAGTGCATGTAAGTGTGTATGTAAGTAAGGAGTAAGATAGGACATGGAAGAGGAAGGGAAGATCGCGCGCGAGCCGTGGTGACTTTCTTAGGATACTGCTCCAGCATTCGTCATCGATCGAAGAAGCCACAGAAAACAAATTAGATCAGTTGACGGCTACAATTCTCCTCCGAGACTGTTTGAATTCGACCGTCGAAAATCTGTCATCGTCAGGACCCAAACTCTACGGCCTACCTACCAGCAAAGGTGGCTCAGGACATCATATGATGTCACTGCAGTACCTCTGACCGGTGGGTCCTACGGATCGAGTTCCGTCGGTGGCAAGATTTTCGATATTCGCTAGATAGCCAAGTCGAATTCAGCTGTCTGGCGGATAGTTGTAGTGGCCGGTTGTTCCGATCGGTCGTTTTCCGAGGTTCCTTCGTTCAACACCAGGCGAATGTCGGAGCAGTACCCTAACAAACGGACTACAGAACGCACGCGATATGTCCTTCCCCTACCTCGTCCAATTTTCATCCCTTACTCACATGCATTACATTATCACAGATGACGAGAGACCATTCGGGGGCTTAGAGCATGTCCCGGATGGGGGGATGCCCCGCAAGAGGGAGATACCTCGTTGGGGAAAACTGTCAGCCGGCGTAGATCGACGCCGGATCACGCCATCCAGCCGTAGAAGATCACCGCCACCTCCAACGATAAAATCATGGGCTACACTTACGGAACTAATGACCTTAGCAACAAACACGCCCGGAATCATTAATCAATCAATCAACGTAAGACCTACCGGTTAACGATGCTGCCGAGACAATGTTGCCCCTCGGCTATCTCAGTCCTCGGGCTCACAAAACTCCAGTTACCTACGCGCAAATACATTCTCTAACATACAGCACAACACCACCCACGACAAACATCGTCCCACACCCGAACAAGGTCCCCTTACGTCACCGACCGGCGGCTGCATTCCATTGCGAGCGGTGGCAGCTCTTCCTATCTGAGAGGACCGTCTCAAAATATTAATCACCGCGGCGCACAATGAGCCGGCGCACGTGTTTTCCCACGTGGTAGCAGCGGCAGCAGCCGCGGCTCCTTGGCATGAACGGAATACCTCCGGGGCTCCACGCGCGGGACGCATTTTCAATGCGCCCAGGCGACACGGTGCGACGGCAGGGAAAACATTTGAATAAAAGGCGTCGGAAACACAGACGTAATGTAACTGGAGACGTCTTTGTGGCTGTATTCTAATGCAAGAATGTTGAGGGGCGAGGATGGCTTAATCATGGAAACTACTTGTTTTCTTGTCTCCGCTATCGTGTTTATTTTTCAAATACGTAAGATGACAATTCATGAAATACATTGACAATTCATGAAATACAAATTCCAAATCAGTTAATATGAAGTTAAGGTGCATAAATGCAGTGTACGAAATGTTAAAAAATGTTAATATTTACCCCCACTTAATCACGATTTGCTATCAAATAGAGTGAACTACACATACTTTTGATACATTTCCTTTTACGTTTATTTAGCAAACTGGGGTGAATGCCAGAATTAGAAAGGTTAGAACGGTATAATGATTTGTATTGTATATGCCATAAAGGCCTTCGGTATAGCCACACAATATCAAGTAATTTAATTCATATGTGTAATAATAACCAATTAACTAAAATAAAACTATTTCTCATCCTGCCGCTTAATATTGCTACAAAAGCAAATGTGTAATTTTCAAACAGTACTTGGTTTACTGACTGCGTTCAACGTACCTACATTCTTATCCACGATCAAGAGAAATCCATTTGGAAAAGACGCGTAGTGCAGAAATGGCAGCATCACGGACAACCAGATTACAAAACGTTCTCGTCGGAGAGCGAGCTTCTTGTGGTTGCTGTTCAGGGCAGCCCGCAACCCTTCCCTGGAATGCCCCGATAGCGATAGCATCCCGCGAGCCACAGGCGCTGCGCCTGACCAGCACACGAAGCAGTGCCGGTCACTTCGCCGCCGACTGCTCAGTTGGTTGGATGGTTATTCCGGGCGCGTCAACAGTTTAGGTCATTGGTCCTGTAAGTGTAGTGAATGTTTTTCCTCGGGAGAGGGCGGTGATCTTTCGCCACCGACTGCTCAGTTGGTCGGTTGGTTGGTTGGTGATTCCGGGGGCGTCAACAGCTTAGATCATTAGTCCTGTAAGTGTAGTGAATGTTTTTTCCTCGGGAGATGTGGTGGAGGTGATCTTCCCCCGCTGGATGGTGATATCCGGTGCCGACCAACCGTCGGCTAGAGGGGGTTTCCCCCTAACCAGGACTCTCCCACCAGCAGGGCACCGCCCCAACCGAGACAAGCTCTAAGCTCCCGACCGGCCTCCCGGAATATGTGGTAGTGTAATGCATGTTAGTGTAAGTGTGTGTGTAAGGGGAGAGGATAGGACTAGGAAGAGGAAGGACAGATCGCGCGCGGTCCGTGGCCCGTTTGTTAGGGTACTGCTCCCTCATTCGCCTGGTGTTGATCGGTGAAACCACGGAAAACTACCGATCAGAGCAGCCGGCCGCTAGAATTCTCCTCTCTCAAGCGGAGACATATTTCAGCATTTCAAAAGAAAATCGAGAACCGGTTTATAACAGAATAATTGTTAATGTTTATGTTTTGTAATACGTATTGAAACTTTTAGTTTCGTTTCTTTTAAACGATTGTTTAGTAGTTTCATCTGAGATCTTATAACTCATATTAAAGATGAATAAGGAGAGGCAATCACAACCATAATATTAATATTTTTACACTTTTTACATTTTAATACAACACTTAAAACATTAAATTTCACACCAGACAATAGAAAATCCAATGGCTTTTGGTTTTCATGTTGTTTTTTTTAAATTTTATATTAAGTAAAACTTTAATATTGTTACTCTGATTAAATCTGCATTTTTATCTCAAATAAAAGTTAGCGTTGTTAAAAAATTTTAATTGTGTTAATGTCCGTTCAAAATATTGAAATTTCAATTACTAGATCTTTCACTTGAACTGCCGTTCATCTGAACTGCCAAGATAATCCGTATTTGTATTTCGGGGCAAAAAACGTTCTGAATTTACCATTGGATGGACTCAAATACATGTAAATGATTTGTGAATTTCTTCGCTGATCGCCGAATGCTGGAGCCTCGCAATGGACTTGGAAATGTCGGAGTGAATTTAATTATATTGACCCTCTGTATATTTTTTTTACTAACTTAAGCAAAGTACCTTATATATGAACAATTGTTTCAATGACCAGTTGTACACAACGCATTCATCACTTATTCCATTTATCCAATTGCTTCACCTATTTGTCAAAAAATACTCTCGTCCCACTGGGTCCTCGCGCATGTATCTTTTGTGATGATGCTGCTCGACCGTCGATTTGGAAATGCGCGAGGGAGCTAATCAAATTGGCTGCCTTCATCGGTGATTTGTTTTACTAAGACGTCGTAACAAAAGTCCCTGATTAATAACTGGAACAGGTGAAAAATGCACTTATTTAATTCAGTACAAATATATTAGCACATAGTAATTCCGGGACGGAAGTAAGCTGAGTATAACTTATCTGTATTTGTTCCGTTGTAGTTCTCTATTTTCATGAAAAATGAGTTGGTAATTTTACGTTGGACTTAACTGGACTTAACAATGTTTTATGTTAATTGCGGAGGTCGAAGGCCAGAGTCTCGCCGACGACTTGGTAATGTGGGAGCCAAGCAAGTGAAATTACCAGCATCAAAATTTGAAATTTCTTTTTACTAAGTCAAGTTAACCCGATTACCTCAACACGATTTACTTTTTAATCAACACCCAATACGAATCACCACATTTCTGTTTGAAGCGTATTTCTCACGTGCTATAATTATCCATTTGCTTCAGCTGTTTGAAAAAACTTCTCGCCGTTGCCGCGTGGCGGAGGGTAGTCTCTAGGGGCAGCGGCGAGCGGAAGCCGAGGCGGTTAACTGCTAAAATCATTAGTCCCGTAAGTGTAAAGCAGATCTTTTTATCGCGGGAGGTGATATTCCTCCACAGGATGGTGAGCTCCGACGCCGACCTACGTTGGCTTTCAGGGTTTTTACTAAACCGGGTATATATCCCACTACCCTAGCCGGGACAAGCTCTACGCTCCCGACTGCTCTTCCGTCATGTGTGGTAGTGTAGTGCATGTAAGTAAGGGGTAAGGTCAGAGCGCGATCCACGGCCCGTACGTCATGATATTACTCTGGCATTCCGAGAATCCACCGAAAGCCGCCGATCAGAGCAGACCGTCAGAATTCGCCTCCAGACAGCGGTTAAATTGGACCCAGCTGTTTTGTGTGGTTGTCGCGTCGGAGTGTCTCATCGTCGGGGCGAGCGGGTGCAAGAGGCGGGGCGAGCGGTGGCGGTGGCGGAGGCGCAAACCGCGGGGCAGGATTCCTGCGTGAGGGGCGGGGCGGGGCGGGGCGGGGGCGGGGAGGGGCGGGGCACGGAGGCTAACGGCGCGGCCCCTCGGACACGCCCCTCGCCACCGAACCACAGCAACCACTCGCAAAAGACGCGCTCGCACATTCCGGTGTTCAATTACATGGACCGGGGCGGTAGCTCAGTGCATCAACTGATGTCCCTGCAGCGCCTCTGACCGGGAGGTCCTAGGTTCCCACTCCCCACGGCGGCAGGATTTTTCGACACTAGCTCTTCAGCTACGTCGAATTCCGTTGCTGTCTGGAGGAGAATCCTAGAGGCCGGCTGCTCTGATCGGTAGTTTTCCGTGGTTTCTCCGATCAACACCAGGCGAATGCGAAGCAGTACACTAACAAACGGCTATGGACAGCCTGCGATATTTCCTCCCTCTTCTTTGTTCTATTCTCACCCCCTTACACACACTTTCATGCACTACAGTACCACACATGTTGTGAGCCCTGTGAGGAGTTTAGAGTTTATGCCGTCTGGGAGACTGAGCCCGGCTAGTGGAGATATATGGTTGATAAAATCAAACTGGGGATGGGGCGGGGGGCGGGGGGGGGCAGAGCCGTGTTTTGGCGGTCGGTGGCTCAACTGCAGGGCGGAGTGGCCGAGGGCGGCGCCGCGGGTTCCGTTACGCGCTCTATAATAAGCGGCGGCCACGGCGGCGCCCGCCTTGGCGCTGGGCCAGCCGCCGCGCCGGGCCTCGACCCCAAGCCTTCCGGCCCCGCCCCCTTTCTCACCAGCCCTTCCGCTCCTCCACGCCCCGTTCCGTCTCGCAGTGTTTCTGCCGCTTAGGTAGCTCAGGGCGTCAAGTGATGTCGCTGCAGTGCCTCTGGCCGGGACGTGCTAGGGTTCCACTCCAGACGAGGATTTTCGACACTAGCTATACTTGGGGTTTCTCTAACGTGACAGCTGAGGGTAGTATCACCACGATGGAATTCAGTACGACTTTTATACTCAATCCTACCGCTAGAGAAGCTTGATCTGCAGTACTGCTAGATATGGTCGCGATCATGCGACATCTTGCGGCAGGACTAAGATCGTCCTGAATTCCATCTTGGAGATACTACCCTCAGCCGTCACGTTAGAAAAATCCAAGTATAGATAGCTAGGTCGAGTTCAGTCGTTGTCTGGAGGAGAATTCTTGCGGCCGACCGCTTTGATCTACAGGTCTGAGGTTTCTCTCATCAACACCAGGCGAATGGCGGAGCAGTACCACAAACGTGCCCCGGACCGCGCGCGATCTTTCCTTCCTCTTCGGAAATGAATGTTACATACAACGAAAGAAAAGAAGAAGAAATCAAAAGAAATTATCGATTCATTGATTTCCCGGCACTTCAATTGCTTTAGACATTAGTGCCGTTAGTGTAGTGAATGTTTAAACCCGTGATTCACTCTTCAATTATTTTCCCTAGCGCGGCACCGCCACAGCCGGAACAAGCTCTAAGCTCCTGGCATGTGTGGCAATGTAGTGCATGTTAGTGTGTGTTTAAGGGGTGAGGATAGGACGAGGAAGAGGAAGGAAAGATCGCGCGCTGTTCATAGCCCGTTTGTTAGGGTACTGCTTCTGTATTCGCCTGGTATTGATCGGAGAAACCACGGAAAGCTACCGATCAGAGCAGCCGGCCGCTATAATTCTCTAGATAGCGGCTGAATTGGTCCTAGCTAGTGTCGAAAATTCGCCGTCGAGACTCGAACCCTAGGACCACCTAGTTTGAGATACTGCAATGGTAGCGCCAACGTTGATTGCAATTGAATGCTTAACTCTAGCAGTAACCAAAATGAAATTTCTAACAATGTAGCAGAATACACGTTTCTTGACCTATTAAAAAAATGAAATTAGACGGATATTAAAAAATCTACGCGTAAATTAGATTATTAAACAAAATATACTATAAAAACCATATTTATAATGTCCGAAGAATGATTCACCAGAACGGATTTGAATGAAAAGCCAAGGAGAAGGAGAAATGTGGGAAGATCACTATGAAGATGAAGGAGCCGGAAGAGACTGAAAAGTCTAATTCTGGTAGGAGCAGCAACAACAGATGATCATGATGATAGTTTTAATTGTTGTACGCGTTACAATATGTAGGAAATGCAAGACAGAAATAGTCCGGACAGTCGTCTGCACTTTTCTCAACCGTGCAGGAATTTCAATACAAACAGATGGAAAGACAGACACATAAACGAACGCAGATATAGAAACAAACGGAGAGACAGACCCACACAAATAGAGTGACTGACAAAGAGACGGACGGTCCGATGAAGAGAGAGAGACACATACATAGTGACGGACGAGCAGACAGATATACAGACGGACGAACGGACGTTTTTGAAAAAAACAATTTCAGTATCGGAAACATATGTGTATTTCCGACAAAATATCAACATCGGTAGAAGCATTAGATGCCTTTCTCTGAATTATATACACGGGAAATCTCCGTTTATACATGGGGAAAAAATTATTTTCCGAGATTTTTGCAATATTTTAAATAAATTTTGCTAACTTCTAACGCACTAAAATATAATAATTTTCAATCAAGACAAATGCATCTCCAGACCTAGCATCTCTCCACATTAAGCTTTTTTTTCTCCTACGCTCTACAAGTTGCCACTTGTTGCTCCTTCACAGTAGTGATTTATCTTTCTCTGTGGACTATTCATCATAACAATAATTCTTCTTTATGATCCTACTGTATTCGAGTACACAATAATAGTACGTTTTGTTACAGATTTGCTTCGTAAAAAAGGTATGGTTATAAATTTCAAATAATTTTGAATGATAGGAGTATGCAATTTTAAATAATTTGTCGTGGGGGGATTGGTCTGGCACAATGTGCGGGGAAGTGGAAGAACGGTAAGGGCAAAAGGTGCCATCTGGACCGTTCCCTATTCTCTTAAAAGCCTAGGGTGGATGAGAGGGAGCAGTAATAACAGGGATGACAGTCACGGCAAACAGCAGTTTATTGAGAAGGTTTACTTACATAGGTACCTGACGTAGCCCAGCCACGCCAGGGACTGTTCTCCGGAAGCGAGACTTTGCAATGGCCATCGAACGGGTTCGTGGCACTCGAAGTGCACAGCGGTCAGGGGAGGGGGCGGGAAGCTGCTAGCGGGACCCCGGAAGGTCGATCCGAACTAGCGAGGCAGAGGAGAGTCAGCAGGGCCAGTTTGGGCCGATCTGAACCGACTAGGGGTGAAGGGAGGTCGGCAGGGCCAGTTAGGGCCGATCTGAACAGACTAGGGGTGAAGGGAGGTCGGCCGGGCCAGTTTGGGCCGATCTGAACTGACGGAGAAGTGGAAGGTCCGTGCACACGGGCGACGAAATTACGAGTAGTATTCTTCCCCCTACTAAGCGGAGATCAAGCTGTCATATAGGCCGTTACTGCTGCGACGCTCTTTCCAGGGCGGA
This sequence comes from Teleogryllus occipitalis, assembly GCA_011170035.1. Lineage (NCBI taxonomy): Eukaryota > Metazoa > Arthropoda > Insecta > Orthoptera > Gryllidae > Teleogryllus > Teleogryllus occipitalis. The sequence goes on from BLKR01005361.1 coordinate 67,539, forward strand.
GCTACGCAATTATGCTTACGCGTGCGCCATGTGTTTGCGGCCACGCGACACGATTGTTTGAAATAGCTCCACGTATCACTCGAGCGGAGCGCCGTGACAGCCGCAGTAAGCTCTAAGCTCCCTACCGGTCTCCCTCCATGATATATAGTGTAGTTCATGTAAGTGTAACTGTAAGGAGAGCGGAAAGACAAGAAAATTGAAAGAAAAACCGCGCGTGGTCCGTAGCCACTTTGTTCGCTTATTTAAGTTACTGCTCCGACCTTCGCCTGATTATGATGGAAGAAACCTCGTTAAACTACCAATCAGGATACAGTCGCTAATATTGTTCTCAGACAGCGGCTAGATTCGACCTGGCTCATCTGCTATGAGTAGAAAATCCGCCTCTGTCGTCACTGGCTAGGTCGAATCCAGTCGCTGTCTGGAGGAGAATTCTAGCGGCCGGCTGCTCTGATCGGTAGTTTTCCGCGGTTTTTCTGATCAACACCAGGTGAACGCCGGAGGAGTACCCTAATAAACTGGCCACGGGTCCCGTGCCATCCTGCCTTCCTCTTCCTTGTCTTATCCTCCAGGCTTACTTACACGCACTAGCACTTACAGGCATATACTACCACATTGGCTGAGTGACCAGTTGGGGGCTTAGAGCTTGTCCCAACTGGGACAAGCTCTAAGCCCCCAACTGGGGCGGGGCCTCGCTGGTGGGAAATTCTAAGTGGGGCAAACCCACGCTAGCGGACGTGTAGGTTGGCGTTGGATCTCGCGAGGGAAAGTATCCACCACTTCCTGCGAAAAAAAATGTGACTTAGGTGACTAATGACCCAAATAGTTTCAACAATATTTTCCAATATCCAGGAACATTCTCCAGATCGAAGTGACCAATTCTGAAAAATAAACAAAATCGAGTAATCGTCAAAAAAGAAATTATTTAATTTATGAATTATCAAGCCATATAATCGAAATTCTTTTCATTGTCCTCATGATTTTTTGACTTTGATTTGCCGGTTAAACATCAATTTGAAATATTGATAATCACTTCCAAATTAAACTCTCACCCACACACGTGAAATTCAGTATTCACTAATAGTTTGAAAAAGAAACATCGATCTCTTCATAACATCCGTGGTTTTGGGTTCATGTTTTATTATCATCGATTTTTGGGCATCAACGTTTAGAAACATCGATTTTTGAGCATGCATGTTTCCAAACATCGATTATTGAGCATCGACGTTAAGAAACATCGAGTTTTGGGCACGGATGTTTAGAAACATCGATTTTTTAGCATGGATGTTTAGAATCATCGATTTTTGAGCATGGATGTTTAGAACATCGATTTTTGAGCATGGATGTTTAGAAACATGGATTTTTGAGCATGGATGTTTAGAAACATCGATTTTTGAGCATCGACGTTTAAAAACATGGATTTTTGAGCATGGATGTTTAGAAACATGGATTTTTGAGCATGGGTGTTGAGAAACCCCGATGTTTTGCTAGCGACGTCGCCCGGCAGGGAGTGGCGCTAGGCGTGCGCGCTGAGGCGGCGAGGCGCCGCCGTGTGGGGGGCGGCTCCTGCGCAAACGGTGAGCGGCGAGCGGCGAGCGGGCGAGGCGCGGGCGCATGCATATCCAAGAGATGGAAATGCGCCCATTACGGTGGCGGCGGCGGCACCCGCGCACCGCGGTGGCTCGGGCGCCAGGGACGGCGGGGGCGTCGCCAAACATTTGCCTCGCGCCCGCCGCACCTCCCCCCGCCAACGCACCACGCAAAGGGCGACCGGCCCTGCTGTTCCTCCCGCTGGCCGCCGCCGCCGCCGCCTCCCTGCCCGTCTACAGGAGCCGCTCACACGATCTTTCAGTTGATCCGTTCAGGCGATCTCGGTGGCGAGGACGTGCAAGACAAAATAGTGTACTAGTGTTTTGTGGCAGAAACCGGCTCAACAACTGATGTCACCGCAGTGCCTCTGACTGGAAGGTCCTAAGTCCTGACAGCGGCAAGATTTTCGACAGTAACTTTTCAGCCAGGTCGAATTCAGTCGCTGTCTGGAGGAGAATTCTAGCGGCCGGCTGCTCTGATCGGTAGTTTTCCGTGGTTACTCCGATCAACACCAGGCGAATGCCGGAGCAGTACCAACGGGCTACGGACCGCGCGCGATCGTTCCTTCCTCTTCCTTGTCATATCATCTCCCCCTTACACACACACTTACACTAATATGCACTACACTACCACATATTCCGGGAGACCGGTCGGGAGCTTCGAGCTTGTCCCGGGTGGGGCGGTGCCCCGCTGGTGGGAGAGTCCTCGTTAGAGGGAAACCCCACTAGGTGGGCGCCGGGCGCCATCCAACGGGGGAAGATCACTGCCATTTCCCGAGAAAAAAACATGCACTACACTAACGGGACTAATGACCACAGTATTTGACGCGCCCGGAAACACGAAAAATCAATCAATCAATTAACCGAAAGTTGTAGGATATTCCAAAAGCTACGTATGTAGGTGGGGTCAGTTGCTATCTGGAGGGGAATTCTAGCGGCCGGCTGCTCTGATCAGTAGTTTCCTGTGGTTTCTCCAATCACTACCAGGCGAATGCCGGAGTGTATCCTGACAAATGGATGTGGGGGAGGGGGTGAACAATTTCACTTCGAACCTCCATAAATACTTGTTATTTATTAAAACGTGTTAACCTGAAACAAAAATTGTACCTTTATATTCATAATACGAATACTGTGTTGGATGTGATGAAACCTATATGGAACATATTTTGAATAAATTGAGCAAACAATATTGGCCTGGGGGAGGGGGGGATTCCTTCCGTAGCTTCTACGGAAGTATACGCAGACACTTGGGTATGGATGGAAGTGATTAAAAAAATTAACAGTAAATGATAATTAAGTTTTGTTCACCTTCAGTTTAGTATGGCTGTTATAGCCGCTGAAAATAAACTGTTGTTGAAATAACCGGCTTTCGGTGTTTTAGAAACGTTTACATAAAAGTTGTTATTGCGAATAATCATGAAGTACGAAAACTAAACTAAATGCAGCGGTGCGTATGGGCTGATGGCACTTTTTGTTGCTTTATTACTACCACTAAACGACACTTCCACTGAATACTGCTTTATTTTATTTATGTCTTTTCAAAAGCCAGACCCAGTTTGAATAAACAAAGATTTTTTCATTTACTATTAAAGGGGATGTAAAAACGGTGAATCAAAAGAAAAAAAAGATTTATGGTTGTAATCGGTTGGTTATTTCAGAGTAAGTTATTTGCAGGGAAATTCATAGGGTGTTGCCATCTCCACCGGCTTAAAGATGGAAGAGATTCCAAAAGGTACGACGTGGTTGTTTTTTTACATGCTTTATATTTTCCGTACTTTGCATTTTACGCTCTAAACTTACCTTAAAATATTGCACATTCCGATTAACTAAATCTAAAGCGAAGCTTTAGATTCTTCACAAACAAATTCTCTCTTTCTCTATTGAGCCACATACTGCTACCTGTCCTTCACAAGTCAGCCCGGTCCCTAACCTCGCTTCTTTCCTTGTCCGCTCTCCCCTCCCTTCGTGTTGCTTTCTCCGTTGAACACGCATCGCGCAAGGCGAACACCAGAACGAATGAATGAAACAGAACAAAAAAACGACCTTTCAAAGGAACGGAGCAAGACATGAACATTCCAATGACAAATGAAAAGAATTTCAGTGATTTACTACCGATAATTGCAGTTATAAAACCAGAAATCATCGAGTATTGATCATCGATGAGAAAACATTTTGCGGTTCAAGGATGAATGTTAATACATTCATTAATTTATTCATGTGATTCTAAGAAAAATAACTCCATGTAGAAACCATAATTTCATTTTAAGAATAAGTGTAAATTTTAGTAAATGATCCGTGAGAGCAGGTTTAACAAACACAATAAAAAAACTGGACAGACCCATTCATCTTACTCACATTGAATTCTCAACACAGGAAGGGAACGTAAAAGGAGAAGATCGAGCGATTTTCTTAAAGCGAACACTCCGACTGCTGCCGTTGCCATTAACACTGCCTCTACCGCTGCCCTGATCACCACCCTGCTACAGGTTCTTCAGCACTCGCAGCAGCGACTGAGACGACAGTGAAGAGAGCTGTGGAGGCGCTGACGAGAGAGCGGAGTGGGTGGAACAGCAATGGTTTCGGCAGCGGCATCGGGCCGTGAACGGAAGGTAGTGTTGGTCAGTAATGTTGGAAGTAAGGACGGGAGTGAAGTCGGGAGTGAAGTCGGGAGTGAAGTCGGGAGTGAAGTCGGGAGTGAAGTCGGGAGTGAAGTCGGGAGTGACGTCGGGAGTGACGTCGGGAGTGACGTCGGGAGTGACGTCGGGAGTGACGTCGGGAGTGAAGTCGGGAGTGAAGTCGGGAGTGAAGTCGGGAGTGAAGTCGGGAGTGAAGTCGGGAGTAGTCAGGGAGTGAAGTCAGGAGTGAAGTCAGGGGTAAGTCAGGGTGAAGTCAGGGTAAGTCAGGAGTGAAGTCAGGAGTGAAGTCGAGTGAAGTCAGAGATGAAGTCGGGAGTAAGTCGGGGAGTGAAGTCAGGTGAAGTCAGGAGTGAAGTCAGGGTGAAGTCAGGGTGAAGTCGGGAGTGAAGTCAGGGTAAAGTCGGGAGTGAAGTCAGGGTAAAGTCGGGGTGAAGTCGGGAGTGAAGTCGGGGTGAAGTCGGGAGTGAAGTCAGGGGGTGAAGTCGGGAGTGAAGTCGGGGAGTGAAGTCGGGAGTGAAGTCGAGAGTGAAGTCGAGAGTGAAGTCTAGAGAGTGAAGTCTAGAGTGAAGTCTGATGAAGTCTAGAGTGAAGTCTAGAGTGAAAGTCTGGGAAGTGAAGTCTAGAGTGAAGTCTAGAGTGAAGTCTAGAGTGAAGTCTAGAGTGAAGTCTAGAAGTGAAGTCTAGAGTGAAGTCTAGAGTGAAATCTAGAGTGAGAGTCTGGGGAGTGAAGTCTAGAGTGAAAGTCTAGAGTGAAGTCTAGAGTGAAGTCTAGGTGAAGTCTAGAGTGAAGTCTAGAGTGAAGTCTAGGGGAGTGAAGTCTATAGTGAAGTCTATAGTGAAGTCTAGAGTGAGTGCAGAGTGAAGTCTAAGTGAAGTCTAGAGTGAAGTCTAGAGTGAGGTCTAGAGTGAAGTCGAGAGTGAAGTCGAGTGAAGTCGGAAGTGACGTCTAGAGTGACGTCTAGGTGACGTCTAGTGTGACGTCTAGGTGAAGTCGGGAGTGAAGTCGGGAGTGAAGTCGGGAGTGAAGTCGGGAGTGAAGTCGGGAGTGAAGTCGGGAGTGAAGTCGGGAGTGAAGTCGAGAGTGAAGTCGAGAGTGAAGTCGAGAGTGAAGTCGGGAGAGAGGTCGGAAGCGCGATTGGGAATAAGACGAGAAAACAAAGCAAAAACCGAGAACGGGAGAAGGCGCAGCAGCGGGCGTGTGAACCAGAGAGGTCGGGAGAGCCCTGTGGGCGAGAGCGTTGGCAGAGGCGTGGGCGAGGTGTGGGCGGATTCGCCACCGCCCACAGAGTCGACGGCGAGGGCGCTGGCGGAGGGCACACAGCCTCCCGCCGTCCTCCCTCTGCGCCTCTCGAGTGTCTGCGTGTGAACGTGCGCCCGCTCGCCGTCGCATTGTCAGCCCCTCCCCCTCGCTCCACACTCCAGAGCCCCCGGCATTCACGCGCCCTTCGAGAGCCCGCGCGCAGGTGCGCCAGCCACGTCGCTCACAGGGCGAGCGCTCTCTCAACATCATCACACGTTAGACAGGAGGCCTTGTTCCGCAAATAATCATGTGCACTGGGGTCACAAATACGCTAATAATAATAATAATAATAATAATAATAATAATAATGATAATAATATAGTAACAAGAAGATAGAAGAGAATTCATGAACGCTATAAAAATGTACATTTGACACCAGAACACAGAAAAGGCCACGATGTAAGTGGACAACGGAGCCAAAGAAACAAGACAGTGAATACTGTAATGGGTTCTCTCTCCTCCTTACTTCTTTTATCTATTCTATTTGCCCTGCTCTAGCCCTTCTTACAAACAAACCAATAAACATTAGCCTCGCGTTGGGTTGCCACATATGATAACTTTCCCCCTTTTTCTACTCACAATTGCCCCTCTGCTAGCTTACCTGGTCCTTTCACTCACCTGGGCGTGGTCTGCGGTGCGTCTGTACAGACGCGAGCAAGGTACTGCGCTCACGCGCGTGGATCAGTCTACTACTACGTAAATGATGGTGAAAAACACATTGATTTTCCGAATCATGACCCCCCCCAAAATGGCCATGAAGTTTATTCAATTGCCTTCGTTATCAAGTTCTTTTCAATTTCCACTATTTAGTGCCGCAACGGCAATGGTACCTCTGACGGCACACATCAATACAACCCAGCATCAAAAACAACAACAAAATAAACACTTCTCCTCCCTCAATAAACAATACATAGATATATAAATACTCTTTCGTTCACACAAACTATTTACAAAAAAAAAAAAAAACAAACAAATACCATTCACGCATATACATAAACCCCAGAATGCATTCTGTCGAGATTTTCCGTCTTAAAATCTACCAATTACACGACTTGGTCTTCGACAGAGCTTTCTTCCATCAAAACTAAACAAACAAATGTCAAAATGCTTTGGCTCACGTATACTGTTGCCTCCGCGATGAATCTGCGTGTCTGGAGGTGATTACTCACGCCCAACAGCGCCTTCCGTTGTCGCCATCATATCCGGGACACTCACACACGCACCACAGTTGACTCATGCTGTCGGAGTTCACGCTGCCATCTTATTTTTTTATAAACCCTCCAAATTGTTAAATTTCACCGAGTTCCGAATTAAATTTCGCGCCTCTTATTATTCATGCAACGTCGCGCTCCCCACCGTTGCAAAACTTCTCGTACCGCCGCTCGCTCTCGCAAGTCCAGCGGGCGTTGCCGAATTTCGGAATAGTTCCAAAAAATTTCCCTTTTCTTTTTACGAAATTCTCCTTCCACGACTGTTACACACCGTACTTAAAATATTTCCGGTTACTATATCGGATGATGCTCGTAACTTCCGCACTTTACAAAAATTTTTTTGAGAATCGCCTACGCGAACATACATCCTACTCTCACCGAGTCCAGACACATTCTGACGAATCTTGTTCAACCTAGCATTGTTATCCTTGCTTCAGCACTTTTCCCGATCGCTCGATAACTGACGATCGCGTGACCTTGGTTCTCTTAAAATATTTAATTTCTAACGCTTTCCGAAACACATTATTCTCGTTTTGGTTTTGATAAAATTCTCCCGGCAATTTCCTAAAATTTGATGTTCTCCTCTTGTTTTCTTTTTGTCAAAATCCTTTTATTTTCCCTGTTTTCCGTTTTTGACTGTGAAATGGAACGCACTGCATTTGTTCGCTAATCGCTTCGCCTTGCTTGAATTAATTTACCTGTGTTATTAAAATTTCGATACTTCCCGTCAAGATATTTAAATGGGGTAAATTTTATCTGATGCAGCTAATTTTCTTGTTTTACCTCCCGAAAGTCTGAATTCGATATGTTATCGCGTTTTCTTGCAGTATACGAAAACCCTCTTCTTTATATGCGTTTCATCGCTCCAACAATGGACTCCATTAATATTTTTCCTTAATACAAACATGCAAAATATGAAAATTTCAATAACTTTTTATTGCCTGACGCGATTTCACTGGGATAACTTTCAAAATGTTTCTAAATCACTGCCGGATCTAATGTTTATAGTCCAAACTCGCACAAGTCTCGGGTTCGCTTTATTCTCTTCTTTACTCGGTTTTATTTTTTTTTTACTATGGCGTTTTTGCTGTAAATGTTTTGAACCGTTTATCATGCAAATGCATACCATTGGGGATCGTGTAAATCATTACATACTCCCCCGCCTAAGATGTTGCGCAGTTCTGACGAGCCAACATCTAAAGCTTATGCTTGCTTTTGTTCCCCTTCTACTGTGCTCACTACGTTTGACCTTGACCGTGAACTTGAAGCTCGTTAACAATGCTCGGCGGAGTATACACAAACACACGTACTTGGCACAGTCGCGACGGACGAACCTGCCAATGTTTACTTAGCACTGCATAGGCTCGTAGCACCGTCGTCTCTACTCGCACTTGTCACTGTGCACCTGCAACTCACTTCACAACACACAAATAAAGCGTTTCTTTCCATAGATAATACTTACAACTACTTACTGCTAAACAATCTTCGTACTTGCTCATAAAGAAATACTTACAACTAATACTTAACCTAAACACTTTGATAGAAATAACACATACACACTATTCCACTACCTTTCCCTCTGAATCAACGCACACTTTCGTCACCTTGACATCAAACTATCTGTGTCTTGTAAGGTTTAATGTTATATACATTTTGAACCCCTATTTCCTGCCCATCGTTTTCCAACAAAACATTGTTATTGTTCAGTACCCCTTTCGCCTTGTACGGACCGTCATAGATGGGAAAGAACTTCCGAAACAATTTCTGGTCGGAGGAAGACGAATGTGGCGAACGGATCAAAACTTCGTCCCCTACACTAAACGTTCCCCGATAGAAATGTCACTGAGCCCTTTTCCGCAGCTTGGCCGATTTCTTCAACTGGTCGTACACTATCTGGTTATTTGCAGTCACCGTTGGTAATCCACTAATCTCCGGTGGTATCTTCACTGCGTCAAACGTCCTTAACTTCTTCACGCCGAAATGCACCTCCCACGGCGTCGAATGGGTGCTGGAGTGTGGCACAGCGTTCAGAACCTCGTTCAAAACGGGTACCGCCTCGAACCATGCTTTGTGGTTTTCAGCCACATACACGCGAAATAACCGCGACAACTCCCTCATTACTCGCTGGCTAGGATTGCTTTGCGGGTGACGTACCGCGGTAAAATGCACTGCAACACCTAGTTCTTCCATCTTCTCTTTCCATTTTTCGCTGGTGAATTGAGTTCCCCTATCACTAAGAATTCTCGCCGGTTTCCCGCACATTTCAAAAATCGCAACACCTGTCGTATGCAGTTGTTGGCGTTGGGCTTCTTTATCGGAAAAATTTGGACGAATTTGGAGAATACGTCCATGATTACGAAGAGATGCTGATTGCCGAACCGGGTCTTTGGCAGTGGACCGTACAAATCAACGGCGTACAACTCTCTGGGACCTCGTGGCACTATCGCTTGCCATTCCCCTTCGTAACGCCGATTAGGCTGCTTTGTCTTCTGACACAAGTCGCATGAACTTGTCAGCTGCCGTATCTCTTTCCCCATGTTTGGCCAATAGCAATATTCGGACAGGATTTTAACAATCTTGTCCCCTCCAAAATGCCCATAATGTTCGTGTGTAGAAATAGCTAATTCCTTCCTATGTTCCTTCGGAACCCAAATCCGAAAAAATCTTGTCTTGCCGTTTACCTTCCGTAGCAACATCCCATGGTATATCCTCCAATTGTCCACGTTCGCATCCTTGCTCCTCGGAATTTGGTCGACGTCATACGGTCGTCCCATCACCAAGTTGATCACTTCTCGGGTGAATGGATCGCGCTGCTGGATCGCGATGATGGTTTCCGCGGTCCATCGCGGATGAATTTCTCGCACCTGTAGAGCCGCCATAATATCCTCCGCCATCTCTTTCTCTTTGACTTTGATTCTTGACAGATAATCTGGGAGTAAGTTCTTCCGGCCTTCACAATATTCGATGTTAAATTGGAACTGTTGGAGCCACAACGTCCACCTTAACAACTTATCGTTATTGGTGTGGCTTCGCATCAAAAAAACTAGCGCCTTGTGATCCGTAATGATCGTAAATGGACGCCCGATCAACAACGTCCTGAATTTTCGGGTCGCCCAAACAATCGCAAGCGCTTCCAGTTCCGTTACGCCGAATTTTATCTCGCCCCCTTTCAATGATCGGCTGTCTAAGGCAATGATTCGCTGCTCACCGTGATCACCTATTTGGAACAGTACTTCTCCTAGTGCAAAACCGCTACTGTCGGTCTGTAGGTACATGCGCCGATGAAAGTCTGGGTATTCCACGACATAAGTGCGCTCGAACGCATTTATTAGTTCTTCAAATGCCTCCTGGCATCGTTGCGTCCAGTGCCACTTGCTCCCTTTCCTCAGTAAATGCAATAATGGCACGACCTTCTGAGAGTAATTTTTCACAAAACGCGCATAGTAATTGCATACACCGAACAGTCGACGCAGCCCTCGAACGTTCTTCGGCGGCGGTAGCTTCTGAATTACTTCTCTTTTACTCACTTGCATCCTCATACCCGTGCCGGAGATCTCATGTTCCATAAACTGTACACGTTCGCGGCAGAACTCACACTTCTCCAAATTCAGTTTCAAGTTATATTCTTTAAAAATTTCGAACAACTTCCTTAAGCTGCTGAGATGGGAATGCATGTCTGGTGAAAATAAAATAATGTCATCGACATACATTACCAGGGTTTCTTTGAGCTCCGCGGGGAGTACGTCATTTAAGTAACGGATCAGCGCAGCTCCCGAATTCTTTAATCCGAATGGCAGTCGTCGGAACGAGTACACAGTTCCCTCAAATTTGAAACTTATAGAACGCTGACTGTCAGCTTCGACCTCTATCTGCCAGTACGCGGATGAAAAATCGAGCGCACTGAAGATAGTAGCCCCGCCCAACTTCATCACCATCTCATTTATCGTAGGTGGCGGCTCGTACCGTGGAATAGTAACCGCGTTTAATTTTCTCGCATCCAGGCAGATGCGAATGCTCCCGTTCCTTTTTATTACCACGACCAATGGACTGACATATGGGGTAATTGCCCTCTTTATTACTCCCTTTTCTTCCATTTCTTCCACTAGCTTGCGCACCTGTTCTACGTACATTTGCGGTACGGGATATTGCCTGGCAGTAAACGGTGTAGTGTCCTTGAGCTGTAACGAAAACTTGTAGCCTTTCACCGGCTCTGACGATTCTCCGAAAATTTCTGCGAACTCGCAACAGTTGTCGAATTCTTGCGGGACAGTCTCCCAAGTCCATGACTCCTTCCGCGGCCCTATCCACATTCTGGAGGATCTCTTCCATAACGGCCAGCATCTCATCCCCTGCGACCTCCGCCTCATCAAGTTCAGCGACCACTGGACTGCTTCCAATAAAACCTCTCGATCGTAGCGTCACTTTCCTAGCACCTACGTCGACGACGGCTTGGTAAGCCCCCAATGCGTCCCTCCCAACGATGACGTCACGGATCAGCCCTCGAATGACGACTGCTGCTACCTCAATGGTCACCCCTCCGACATCAATCTCTAACCAGACTTGTTTCCCGGTGGTCTTCGCCGCTTTTCGGTTTGCCATCATGACTTGTAGTTTCCGCGTCGGTAATTCAACCAACATGCGCCCTTCCTTCAGTACTTTGTTACAGAACTCTTCCGACACTGCACTCACCCTACTGCCTGAATCTACCAGCGCTCGTACTTCTATCCCGTAGCATACACCTCGCAATAATAGACATTGGCTAGGTTTCACCCCTTCACTTACTTCTTCCCGGAGCAATTCATCCCCTTCAACGATGATCGTTGCTGCAGCTATCACTGTCACGGTATCGTCGCTATCCTCCTCGTTTGGGTTGAGCCACCTGTTCGTCCCAAACGTTTCTAGTTTTCCTGTCTTCCTTCTTTCTTCTCCCACCTATCTGGTATTGCGCCTGCTTCAATTACCTGACTTCTTTCTTCTCGCACCATTCGTTCATCCCCCGAACGTTGCCTATTATCCTCTTCCGGCTTCGGTTTGTTTTGTGCCTGTCCATTACGCGATTGTGCTTGCCTACTGGATTTATCATCACCACGGACTTCAATTGCGCATACGTTCTCCTGCCGATATCCTCCCCCATAATACCGATTATTCCTATTCCCGTTGCTGGAACTTTGACCGCGTCCCTCCTGCGCGTCTTGCTCATTTCCGTCGTTCGCCTGGTCGAATCTGCTCACCCGCTCGATCAGCGCGTCGATGGTATCTGGCATGTTGTTCCACAATAGGTTTCGAATACCGTTCGGCATCTGTCGGATTAGAATTCGGATAATTTCGGCCGGGTTAAAGTCCTCGCTGCACACCTTAAATGCGCTTACGTTACGCGTGACAAAGTCACTCATGCTTTCCGAACTTCCCTTCCTATAGCGTTCTGACATCAACCTATACTTCAGCTCGAATTTGTGGTGCTGATTCCAATATCTTTCCAAAAATTTGGCGCGCCATTCCCCGTATGTACGTGGCGTCGGCGTCAAAGCTTGCCACCCATACTGCGCCTTGGAACTTAACGCCTCTTCGACGAATCTTAATTTCATCCCATCCGGTATATTGTTTACACTGAAGTAATTCTCTAGCGCGGTTAGGAACGAATACGGCTGCTCCTTGCTTTCGCCATGGAATCGTAAATAATTGGGTAACGTGGGATGCCCTATCATACCACCGTTGCCATTTCCCCTACGCGCGGTGAACACCTGTCGTTCAAGTTCCTCGATCTTGCGAAGAATTGCTTCGTCGATTTCGGCTGTCGGCCCTGCGCCTACCGATTTTAAATTGTCGATTTCGGCCTGGATTGTCGATCGAATATTTTCGTCCATCCCGCAGACCGATTCCTCAATTTTTCCAATCCGAGCGTCCTGTCGCAGTGATGTTTCCCTGCATTTTTGAACGTCCTTGGCGACGTCAACTAAACGCGCTCCTTGCGAGTGCACCGATTGTTGCAAGGTGCCCACTGTCGACCTTACCTCCCCCACTTCGGAACTAATCTGTTGGTTAACCACTTCTTGCACCACGCAACACGTTTCAAGTTTCTCTTCCATATTTTTAGCGTTCGCTTCTAATTGCGACAACCGCGCAGCTGATTCGGCTTTAAATGCGTTAACTTCTTCGCGAATACTCGAAACTGTCGAATGCAATTCACACTGCAACTTACTTAACGTGGAATTTATTGCTCGGTTCTGCTCGGCCACCTCCTCAAATTTATTCTGAACGTTACTTTCCATCCTAGCGCTACGTTCTTCTATCTTGGCCTGCATCTCTTGCAAATTCTCCCTAGCTACTCGAATGTTATCGGCTTTCATTCCTTGCATGAATTGAAACAACATTGCCATCGTAGGTTCCGGCGTCCTCTGTTCCTCCGCTGGAACTACCTCTGCTGCTGTCTGGCTCATTACTGCCCCTGCACATTAATTGCAATGTTACCCTCCCCTTCTACCTCTAATTCGTCTAAGTGTTGATATTCGTCGTCCCCCTCTCGAACAGAAATAGTTTCGGAGTCCGACGCGTCTCGTACACTGACCAATTTACCGCTTCTCGTCTCCATAGCGACTGACCCTGATAACGATTACTGCGTTAACACCACTGATCCACACGTTGCTTGAGTACCTGCTCAACCACAGCCCACCACGTTGGTCGCCACTTGTAATGGGTTCTCTCTCCTCCTTACTTCTTTTATCTATTCTATTTGCCCTGCTCTACCCCTTCTTACAAACAAACCAATAAACATTAGCCTCGCGTTGGGTTGCCACATATGATAACTTTCCCCCTTTTTCTACTCACAATTGCCCCTCTGCTAGCTTACCTGGTCCTTTCACTCACCTGGGCGTGGTCTGCAGTGCGTCTGTACAGACGCGAGCAAGGTACTGCGCTCACGCGCGTGGATCAGTCTAATACTACGTAAATGATGGTGAAAAACACATTGATTTTCCGAATCATGCCCCCCCCAAAATGGCCATGAAGTTTATTCAATTGCCTTCGTTATCAAGTTCTTTTCAATTTCCACTATTTAGTGCCGCAACGGCAATGGTACCTCTGACGGCACACATCAATACAACCCAGCATCAAAAACAACAACAAAATAAACACTTCTCCTCCCTCAATAAACAATACATAGATATATAAATACTCTTTCGTTCACACAAACTATTTACAAAAAAAAACAACAAACAAACAAATACCATTCACGCATATACATAAACCCCAGAATGCATTCTGTCGAGATTTTCCGTCTTAAAATCTACCAATTACACGGCTTGGTCTTCGACAGAGCTTTCTTCCATCAAAACTAAACAAACAAATGTCAAAATGCTTTGGCTCACGTATACTGTTGCCTCCGCGATGAATCTGCGTGTCTGGAGGTGATTACTCACGCCCAACAGCGCCTTCCGTTGTCGCCATCATATCCGGGACACTCACACACGCACCACAGTTGACTCATGCTCTCGGAGTTCACGCTGCCATCTTATTTTTTTATAAACCCTCCAAATTGTTAAATTTCACCGAGTTCCGAATTAAATTTCGCGCCTCTTATTATTCATGCAACGTCGCGCTCCCCACCGTTGCAAAACTTCGCGTACCGCCGCTCGCTCTCGCAAGTCCAGCGGGCGTTGCCGAATTTCGGAATAGTTCCAAAAATTTCCCTTTTCTTTTTACGAAATTCTCCTTCCACGACTGTTACACACCGTACTTAAAATATTTCCGGTTACTATATCGGATGATGCTCGTAACTTCCGCACTTTACAAAAATTTTTTTTGAGAATCGCCTACGCGAACATACATCCTACTCTCACCGAGTCCAGACACATTCTGACGAATCTTGTTCAACCTAGCATTGTTATCCTTGCTTCAGCACTTTTCCCGATCGCTCGATAACTGACGATCGCGTCACCTTGGTTCTCTTAAAATATTTAATTTCCAACGCTTTCCGAAACACATTATTCTCGTTTTGGTTTTGATAAAATTCTCCCGGCAATTTCCTAAAATTTGATGTTCTCCTCTTGTTTTCTTTTTGTCAAAATCCTTTTATTTTCCCTGTTTTCCGTTTTTTACTGTGAAATGGAACGCACTGCATTTGTTCGCTAATCGCTTCGCCTTGCTTGAATTAATTTACCTGTGTTATTAAAATTTCGATACTTCCCGTCAAGATATTTAAATGGGGTAAATTTTATCTGATGCAGCTAATTTTCTTGTTTT
>BLKR01005362.1:0-82484 GCA_011170035.1 Teleogryllus occipitalis
TCCTGTGTGAGAACGCACGTTTTTGCGTGATTTTGCATGTTAGCGGTCATTGTTGCCTCTGGTAACCCATTGTTGTAACGCCGCACTGATAACAGAAGGCGATAATGATAGCCGCCTTTCGTTCACCATTATCTATATATATAAAAGAAAGTCGTGTTAGTTACACTATTTATAACTCAAGAACGGCTGTACCGATTTGACTGAAAGTTGGTGAGCAGGAAGCTTAGGGCCAGGAGACGGACATAGGATACTGTTTATCCCGTTTGACATTGTTCCTGTGTGAGAACGCACGTTTTCGCGTGATTTTGCATGTTAGCGGTCATTGTTGCCTCTGGTAACCCATTGTTGTAACGCCGCACTGATAACAGAAGGCGATAATGATAGCCGCCTTTCGTTCACCATTATCTATATATATAAAAGAAAGTCGTGTTAGTTACACTATTTATAACTCAAGAACGGCTGTACCGATTTGACTGAAAGTTGGTGAGCAGGAAGCTTAGGCCAGGAGACGGACATAGGATACCGTTTTATCCCGTTCGATAGTGTTCCTGTGTGAGAACGCAGTTTTCGTTATTTTCGCATGTTAGCGGTCATTGTTGCTCTGGTAACCCATTGTTGTAACGCCGCAACTGGATAACAGAAGGCGATAATGATAGTCAGCCTTCGCCGTTATCTATATATAAAAGAAAGTCGTGTTAGTTACACTATTTATAACTAAAGAACGGCTGTACCGATTTGGCTGAAAATTGGTGAACAGGAAGCTTAGAGCCAGGAGACGGACATAGGATACTGTTTATCCCGTTCGACAGCGTTCCTGTGTGAGAACGCACGTTTTCGCGTGATTTCGCATGTTAGCGGTCATTGTTGCCTCTGGTAACCCATTGTTGTAACGCCGCACTGATAACAGAAGGCGATAATGATAGCCGCCTTTCGTTCGCCGTTATCTATATATATAAAAGAAAGTCATTTTAGTTACACTATTTATAACTCAAGAACGGCTGTACCGATTTGACTGAAAGTTGGTGAGCAGGAAGCTTAGGGCCAGGAGACGGACATAGGATACTGTTTATCCATTTCGACAGCGTTCCTGTGTGAGAACGCACGTTTTCGCGTGATTTCGCATGTTAGCGGTCATTGTTGCCTCTGGTAACCCATTGTTGTAACGCCGCACTGATAACAGAAGGCGATAATGATAGCCGCCTTTCGTTCGCTGTTATCTATATATATAAAAGAAAGTCGTGTTAGTTACACTATTTATAACTCAAGAACGGCTGTACGGATTTGACTGAAAGTTGGTGAGCAGGAAGCTTAGGGCCAGGAGACGGGCATAGGATACTGTTTACCCCGTTCGACAGCGTTCCTGTGTGAGAACGCACGTTTTCGCGTGATTTCGCATGTTAGCGGTCATTGTTGCCTCTGGTAACCCATTGTTGTAACGCCGCACTGATATCAGAAGGCGATAATGATAGCCGCCTTTCGTTCGTCGTTATCTATATATATAAAAGAAAGTCGTGTTAGTTACACTATTTATAACTCAAGAACGGCTGTACTGATTTGACTGAAAGTTGGTGAGCAGGAAGCTTAGGGCCAGGAGACGGACATAGGATACTGTTTATCCCGTTCGACGGCTCCTGTGTGAAACGCACGCTTTTCGCGTGATTTCGCATGTTAGCGGTCATTGGCTGCCTCTGGTAAACCATTGTTGTAACGCCGCACTGATAACAGAAGGCGATAATGATAGCCGCCTTTCGTTCGCCGTTATCTATATATATATATAAAGAAAGTCGTGTTAGTTACACTATTTATAACTCAAGAACGGCTGTACCGATTTGACTGAAAGTTGGTGAGCAGGAAGCTTAGGGCCAGGAGACGGACATAAGATACTGTTTATCCCGTTCGACAGCGTTCCTGTGTGAGAACGCACGTTTTCGCGTGATTTCGCATGTTAGCGGTCATTGTTGCCTGTGGTAACCCATTGCTGTAACGCCGCACTGATAACAGAAGGCGATAATGATAGCCGCCTTTCGTTCGCCGTTATATCTATATATAGTCGTGTTAGTTGCACTATTTATAACTCAAGAACGGCTGTACCGATTTGGCTGAAAATTGGTGAGCAGGAAGCTTAGAGCCAGGAGACGGACATAGGATACTGTTTATCCCGTTCGACAGCGTTCCTGTGTGAGAACGCACGTTTTTGCACGTTTTCGCGTGATTTCGCATGTTAGCGGTCATTGTTGCCAGTTGTAACCCATTGTTGTAACGCCGCACTGATAACAGAAGGCGATAATGATAGCCGCCTTTGTTCGCCGTTATCTATATATATAAAAGGAAGCCGTGTTAGTTACACTATTTATAACTCAAGAACGGCTGTACCGATTTGGCTGAAAGTTGGTGAGCAGGAAGCTTAGGGCCAGGAGACGGACATAGAATACTGTTCATCCCATTCGACAGCGTTCCTGTGTAAGAACGCACGTTTTTGCACGTTTTCGCACGTTTTCGCGTGATTTCGCATGTTAGCGGTCATTGTTGCCTGTTGTAACCCATTGTTGTAACGCCGTACTGATAACAGAAGGCGATAATGATAGTCACCTTTCGTTCGCCGTTATATCTATATATAGTCGTGTTAGTTACACTATTTATAACTCAAGAACGGCTGTACCGATTTGGTGAGCAGGAAGCTTAGAGCCAGGAGACGGACATAAGATACTGTTTATCCCGTTCGACAGCGTTCCTGTGTGAGAACGCACGTTTTCGCGTGATTTCGCATGTATTCGCGTGATTTCACACGTTTTTGCGTGATTTTCGCGGGTTTTCGTATGTTTGGGCGGAACGGAGTTCTCTGTTAAGGCGGAACAGAGTTCGCCGGGTCAGCTAGTCTATATATATAAAAGAAAGTCGTGTTAGTTACACTATTTATAACTCAAGAACGGCTGTACCGATTTGGCTGAAAATTGGTGAGCAGGAAGCTTAGGGCCAGGAGACGGACATAGGATACTGTTTATCCCGTTCGACAGCGTTCCTGTGTGAGAACGCACGTTTTCGCGTGATTTCAAATGTTAGCGGTCATTGTTGCCTCTGGTAACCCATTGTTGTAACGCCGCACTGATAACAGAAGGCGATAATGATAGCCGCCTTTCGTTCGCCGTTATCTATATATATATAAAACAAAGTCGTGTTAGTTACACTAATATCAGAGCGTTTTTTTGAAATTCTTCTTTGTTTGAGAGAAAAACACAAATCTGCAATAGTTTTATTATCACGAGTGCAACAAGGATAGTACAGTTTCTCACAGTGAGTGCGACGCGAAAAAAAGATGGGACCGACTGTTAAGGCGGAACAGAGTTCGCCGGGTCAGCTAGTATAACAGGAAAATAAATTTCAAAAGTCACACGAGAAATCATAAATGGTTCTCAAAATTGTGACAAAGGTGAAAGGGTGGTGAGTATTGAGAATAATATTGGAATTTGCGGAGACCCATGTGTCGAGACAAACAATAGTGAGTCACAGAGGTACAAGTCACTACGCACGTAGATGATGAGTAGGGGCGGATTTTAATGAAATGTAATTTTCTTTCTATTCACTTTACAACAATTACAGTTTGGTGTATAAATTAATCTTGTTATGACAAAAGGGAATGATCCATTTTTATAGATCATTTTTTCGTCGATTTCGACTAATAAGTTATTTTTTACCTTTTTCTCTCATTTTTATTGCATTTTTCGCTGATTTCATTGATTTTAATATCATTTTAATGATACTTGCTTCAAATAATATTTACGAAATGCAACAAATGTTCTCCACAGAATTATTGAATAGCCTATTCGATTTCTTCGCTCTGTAATTGTAATTCCAGCCGTTGTGAATATGCAAGTTCCTGTGTCATCTATCATCGCCATTTCGGCCGATCCTGGGATTCTTCAAAACAGAGATTTTCTGGTAAAGAACAGTCCAAATCAAAAGTTTGCAAGCTAAGTTCACTTAAACGAATGGAAGAAGCTGCGATTTCCTCAGTAACATATCAAGCAGCTTGAGTTGTTCTTCCGAACAGGTTTTCATCCCGTTTTTTACGTCATTTTTCTTGTTTTAGAGGGCATTTTAAAAACATTTTAAGAGTATTTTATTGATCATTTTGGCGATGTTTTAGTCATGAAAATCCGCCCCTTAATGATCATGAGCATGAAGTCACCTCGACCAAGACACATGCTGCGCGGAACATACATCCGGCGTAAATGGACTCTGCGCAGGGGTGACAAGCGGTGAATATTAATTGCATCTCAAGGTTTAGGTAGAAGGCAAAATACGGGTGAAGAAGGAGCTGCATCCTCTGCAAATTGATTTCATTTTCGGGCATTTTGGCGGCGAGCTATGTGCACCTGCGCGCCGCCAACTGACATCAAATCGCACTGACGTCAAGAAAGGTGCTTGTTTCCCCTCAACAAGGCGTTGTGATGCTATATCAATACAAATGATTTTATGGTACCCAAGTGGCGCAAGGAGGTACGGTTCCGTGCCTTCTTGCAGAACTCCTTGAAGTTAAAATACGCTACGCTTTCCTTCTTATCCCCAACCTGATGCGATCATAATATAACAACGGTACCGCATTTATATTGAGATGAGCCATATCATCTCATTGTGAATACGAGACAATATTAATACATTCAAAAGACAAAACAAGAGAGCCATGAAAGTGGCACGAAGATTACAATGGAAATTAGAGACCCATATTCGGGACGTTGTAGAAATTAATAAATAAAGAAAGAAAGAAAAGGCGTGAGTGTATTTTGTGAAACGCGAGAACGTAATTATAATTAAAAACATTAATTATAAGAAAAGAATGGCTGAAGGAATTTAGGGATGGTAGCGCAGGGATTGTAAAACAAACGATAAGTGGCATGGAACTAAGCAACAAGAAACGTATGTGACATGATCTGCAACGCGTCATTAAACAGTGAACATTCAAGAGAGATATTGTTACTGTCACAACCTATGATAACAGGCGAGGTAGCGAAGCAGTGTGGATGTGTTGAGCTCTGAGCTACGTTGATAACTTTTTTTTGTAATGAGTTTTGAGGGTTAAACACGTAACATTAAGAGCATAATGATGGTTTAAAAAGTTTTTTCGATAAAGAATACACATTTTGACGTTTTCTATTTGAAAGTTAATATTAGATATTATATCCGTATTTTCAAGTGTGGAGGAGGATATGTAGCTGAAACGTGGACGGAGTCCATGAAGAGTGGGTACGATTGAACTAGGAAATTTTAGCCTGTGGGCAGATAAGCAATGAAAGGGAAGTGAAAGTTTTACAAAGACCGAACAGAAACGTACAAGACTCAAGATTTGCTTAATTTTTTGATACAAAAGTAATACAACTAATAATAGACATTCGATTTTAATCACGAAATTAACGCACAGGTATGGGCGTACAATGAATGAATGGAGATGAAAATTTTGTTAATTAGTGTGAACGTGTTTTATTTATAATTATAATTTTGTTGTTCTATTATTTTTATTATATGTTGTTTGATTTTCAACATCCAAAGCAAAGGTTTAATTATAAACTGTGTAACAGTGTATTGTACTGTGTTAGAAATGTCGAATAATGTTTTTCATTTTAGTAAGTGTTCAGTTTTCGAAAGAAATTTCCCTACGTAAAGGTTATCAGCTGAGACTTCGAAGAGAAGTGTATTTTCAAGCCCACACAATAAGATAGAATACGATTTCAGAATTATAATTGAGAAAGACAAAAACATAGACGACTGGGCAATTAATGGCGCGTAAGACAGCTAATACAAGAATAATAGTTAATGCTGATTTAATTTTAGAAGTACAAGAAAAAGTATACAGAATCGCAGCATTTATGTACTATTTATGTCTGCTTATTTTATAATCGGAACGAACGCTATCTGCATAACCGTCTCTGCGCTTTGCTTTGGAAATATGCGTTTGTGTTCATTGAATCAGAACTCGACTGCCCCCTTTTGTCTTCAAGAAGGACCTGCTTAAGTGTTCCGTCCCGCACTCATTTTGTTGGTCCCTGGCGTATGTCGCGCAGCACATTCAACGTTGAGAGCAGAGCGCGTTCACAACGCCCGCTTCGTCGGCGCCATGGTCCCGCCAGCGTGACCCCCTCCACAGCTTTCCACGGCACGACACGAACTCGCGCCTTCAGTCAACGTCCACAGCGCACTCGACGCCGTTCGCACCGACACGCCCATAACCGTCGCCCGCACCTGCGAGTATACCTCCCCACGAGCTCCTTGCTGTCACTTCGCCATTCCTGCCAATTTCTTCCGTCAACGCAGGCCCGTACACATCGCCCCTGCACACATTTTCAGCCAATGTCGTTTCTGTCCACGCTGCCACTGCCCCGTATCATCATATCCCACCGCTAGCGATCTCTGCATACACCACTCCCATTTCACTTGTCCCGATCGGCGCCATTTATATCGTCATAACAGCATCTCAACGCCCTTCCGACATCAAATACCCAACCGCCCCGCCCTCCCCGCCTAGAGAGGTGACTCCTGCTGTCGACGCCGCGGCGCCCTGCGTCCACTCCACCCCCGTCGCCACCGTCTGCGAGCACGCCCTCCGCCGCCCACTGCGACGGCGTCGTCCGCGCTCTCAGTATATTTAGCATCCGCGCGCGCCTCCTCCGTCGCCCGACCCCGCCGCGCTCGTGCGCTATGACTCACTGCCTCGTGCTTACTTGCTTTATGTTATTGAATTTCATTAGCGACTAATTTGATGGCAAGGTCTCGCCGTCGCCGGCTGCGCTCGCAAGACACACACGCTCTGGCGTCGACGCGGCTGCGCCACAGGCCCCGAGAGGGTCGATGCGGATCTTCAAACCCGCGGAAAAAGGGCATGATGGATCCCAACACGATTCAGTTGACGAAAGAGAATTTCACTGCTGAGAATTCGGAGAAAGATTTACCTCTCAAAATTATTTAATCTATTGTCAAATGATTGTTTAATTTGAGTTTTCGAAAGACTCCTTTAGACAATTCGAGGCTACGAATTTACACGTTCAAAACACGAGTAAATTTTTTTTTTTTTTTTTACGAAGGTACCTAAAAGAATTTGGTGCAATTACTTAATAATAAACTTTCGGATTAAATATGTTTTTCAGAAGAAAACATCAAAAGAAACAAAATAATTTTCTTCAGCTCACTAGTTTATATCAAAAGAAAGAAACTTTATTTTGATATAATACATTTAGATACATTTATAAATGTTATTAAAGTTTATGTTCCATTCCACAATAATTCTAATTTCTCCCGAAAAGGTCCTCGATGGATATTTTCCTAAAATTAAAATATTCATAAGAATTACCATTGAAAAACTAGAAGAATACCTTAGTTAGGGAGAAATATCACTAGAAAAGATTTACACTCATTGATATCTACACTCACGATCTTCTATGAATTTGCAAACAAAAAATCATCAAATTGAAATTGCATTTTCCAAACTTGTGTGCATCAGGTGAGTAAAGATGCTTAAATATCAACTGAAAAGTATCTTTCACTGCTTCAAATGACGGTATTTATTGGGATTCGGTGCTCGTTGGAAAATCAACTAAGACGACAAAAGTCTTCAATGGAAATAATTTTCATTTCATACAAAGTGAAGAATTTCTCGCAACAGGTACAAATGGTTTTCCGAGAGTTTTGCACAAACTCAAGATGTTCTTGTATAAAGTTACTAAAGGTGAACTCAAGGTGCAAGTCCATGCGATTCTAATTCTGTCAGACTGTACGTTTTAAAATCCAATTCATTATTTTCTTAATTATTTTTTTTTCGGGTTGCGCCTATTCTCCATACCTTTTTAGAATAAATAATGCAATTCACAAACAGACAAAAATAAATCAAACTCATAACTCGACATATGTGACATGAAGTCTTCAATAACGAAATATAACTATTAATGACAATGCTTTAACTTTTCAAAAAGAAGTATTGCAAATTTGGAAACTGAACGAGGTCAGCCTACATAAGAGATCAAATACATCAATAGAGTTCTTTATTAACAATTAATTTTATTATCACAATTACTATGGTGTTAACAGTTGATATGTTAAATTCTCTCAATAAACGCTATTATTATTCAGGATGTGACGTAGATCTTTAGGCAAAATACCTTTATTTAAGGCGAAAAGTAAAGCTAAAGAGATAGTATAAATAGTAGACAACAGGAAATTGTTGAAGTAGATTATTAGCGTTTCTAATCTAGCTGTTCACGCTAAAAAGTAATGTATATAAGGAAATTCTTTGCCTCATTTCTCTTAATTCAGAATATTTCAGTCATTGGATAACTATAGATAACGGATTAGAATATTAGTTTGCCAAGAATATAAGATATGAACTACTATAGTGTGATGCTCTGCGTTTGACAGAATTTGAAATCTACCTAAACAGAACAGTCAAGTTAACACTTTTGCCATTTTTTAATAACACTATTACGTAAAGGAAACCTCTCCTTATATTTGCCATGTGATGGATGATTCAAAGCAGGATGGATGCGATATAAGGACAGGCATGCATTCATCTTTGTACAATTACAAAACGGCAACAATCATCTTATTGTAAGTGTTCATCCGTACATGTTCCGCTGTTTCCTGCATTTCAACCTCTTGTTCTATCGCTTCAAGTCACCTTTACGCAGACCCCTCACCTTCGTAGGATTCAAATTATTTCAACTTATTATTTCTGTGATAGGCTTTTCACATTTGTTCTTAATATGATTTTTCTCGGGAATGACTGTTCTAGACTAAAAACACTGTAAACTACGGAAATCCATTCCTACTCCATCGAATAATAGACTAACTAGATTTTATAATTAACGGAGAAAGTAAAATAATTGAGCACTGCTTTTCGGAATTCAAATCTTATAAAAATACCTCCAGAACATTTGAGTAGGTTTTTAGGATTGGATTTTCCTTTAATACCTCTAATGGATGTATCTGAATGCTAAACTATTTAAGATGTGAAAAACCGTCCAAAAAGCGAGTTTGGTTGCTTTATAAGAGCTAGTTTAACACCTGTGAAGCGTCCTAAACTCTACCCCTATCGTAATTCTGGCCGATAGGTAGTGACGCAGGAGCGCGTAAGAGAGGTGCATACGCGGAGATGCTACCTGGCGGCCCTCTTGACAACTGACTGCGACGAGACTGGACAGTAGTCTAATAATATAATAATAAAATGTCAACGGAGGATTACTCCTTACGTAAAAAGGAAACGCTCACCACCCTCCTAGGGGTTTAGAGACGCGTTGCGTCATTTACAGAACCAACAAATTACGGGAAAAAGGGAAAGCGTATTGTTAAATAATGTACGAATGATTTGTTTTACACACTGGCTTCACCCCCACGTGAAATGCATCTAAAGCCTTCTCGATGATGACTTAAAATGCAGATAATTCACATCATTCACAGGTGCTCAATTTCATAGAAAGTATCTTCCATGTAAAACGTATTCTCACAGGACGAAAAATACGTTTAAGTACACCCTGAAAGCCTGAGTGACTGTCCAACGTTTCACAGGTACTCGTTGGTACAATATAGTCCAATAAAAGAATAAAGTATTTAAAACCAGCCATCCTGAAAAAATCCTCCTTCAGTATATCGCTACCTTAAAGTAATAAATGCGAGAGCGCAGCGCAGCATCCCGCCTCGCAAGACGTAAGCACAACAGCCGCAAGGCAAAACATCTCGCCGGCAAGGCGTCCGCGCGCGCCTCATCCTGCCGCCCCTGCTTCCCTGCCCCCACCCCCCACCCCCGCCCCCGACCGCCACGACTCACGATAAATATAATCTCCTTACCACCACCCCCTCGCCTCGCGCGCGGGACTTTTTAACGCGCTAACGCCGAGGCTAAACGGACAACCCCGCTTTCACGCCCTTTGAAACGCTCCAACCCTCCGCTCCCTATAAAAATTCCTCCGGTCTCTCCGGAGCAGTGAGGCGCTCTTCTGTCCCGCTTTTTTTTTGTGTAGGGCGGGAAAGGGGGGGGGGGTCGCTCCAGCCGCCGGATTAACCTCTCCTCGCTGGGCGACACGGCGACACCGCGTTCTCGCCGCCGCCCTTCCCCTCACTCCCGCACCCATCCCACAGCGCTGCCAACGATGCCCTCTCGGTCCTCTCTCCTCCGGCGCGTACAGATGCGATCTTCTCGCACGGCCCTGAAACCCTTTTGGACCAGACGCGGTCCGCTCACTACTTGTCACCAGCGAGTACGACGAATCTACTACAAGGTTTTGTTTTACGTTTTCTTCAACAAATTTCTTCCCATAATAATATTCATACTATTACGAGAGTACGAGTTTTATAAAACATACGAGTTATTAACATTCATACGAGTTATAACATTTATACGAGTTTTATAGAACTTTTAGAGTCCAGAAAAAACGATTCAAATCTTCCTGTATGATAAAGTATATTACTTTAAATGTCAGGCGATAAACAGTGTAATGATAGAATGAATTATAGATAACTCACTGTTTCCGGCGCTAATTTAAATTTAAAAAAAATATTACCTTCGCAATTTACAAAAGAAATTATTTTTTCCATAAGTTTAACCATGTATCCATCCTTTTTTCCCATATGTTCAACCATGTATTCTGCCTGCATGTTCACTGATTTCCTATGTTATTTTATAATATATGTCTTCGTAGTCTGCATGGTCTCGAATTAATATTACTTACAGAATTGTTCGTAGACGGTTTCGTGAGTTTATTTCTAAAACTTATCGGCCTCCAGAAAAAACTAAACTGATGATATCAGCAATGAAAAACAAGCGTTAGAAAAGGATTAATACGATCAAATAATCAATAAATAAAAATTGAGGAAAGACATTATTGGATTTGATTCTCGTAAATAAATACATTTTAATATTTAATGCTCCACTGCTCACAAATGACAGTGTCGTGTTTGCCGTAAAAAGGTGTACATTTGAAAGGGCTTTAATTTGACAGGTTCCCTTCCCTGATTACGCGACAATGGAAACATTGGAAAGCAAACATCTATTTGTAAAGAGAAAAGCAGAGTAACTCCATTACGTCTGCCCGAATCAAACTGAGAAGAATCCTGACCACTTTTAACGTGGGGGTAATTTTTTCAAAAGACACACACCAGTTATAGATTTCAAATGAGGTATCCGAGAATTAACAATGCACTAAGAGAATGGGAAACTGTTTCAGCTCAATAAAGAATGTGTTTAAGCTAATGGAGGTGTCTTCAGGTTAGACAATTATGTATATGCTACATTGCAAAACGTTTAATGAATCAAAACATCAATGTTTAAGTTTGGCAATGGCATGAAAACTGTTATGGAATGAGTGTTATTTGAAAAACAGTAATCAATTGTTCGCATAAAACACTATACAACTAACTAGCAACTCGTGAAGATGTTGAATGGACAACATCCTGACGAATGACTTCTCTGTCTTCTGCGACAAACCTGCGAAAGCATGCCGAGGCGAAACTTTTAAAGGTCAGCCTTTTAAGCATGAAAAATGATTTACCAGCAATTAAATACCTGAGAGTCATCTCAAATTTGTTTCAGTTGTTACCATTATACAATGATATTGTTTACTTCATAAATATATTCAATTACACGAAAAGAAATAAAAATTCCTACATCACTGCCGCTATCTCGCTGTATATGTACTTTTCTGAAAAGACAATACTGCAATTTGCAACAATTTCCCCCCTATAGACATGTATTCAAATTTTATTGAATTTCATTCAATCTTACATCGCAATCTTTGATGAAATTCATTTCTTCAGGGGGTCTCCCACTGCAGAAACAATTGCAATTTTTTGTTGAGATTTAAAGACGATGAAAAAGTAAACCTGAAAAGCATGATAACTCCAAAATGTAAAGCGCAAAACTTATGTTTCGCAACTTCCTAATCAGACGAATAAGGGACAGTTTCTCTTAACATCAATTTGTTCGTGGGCTGCAACTCTGGCACAACTCGAAAAATACGAATTTTGAGTTATGACACTCATTTTACAACATTTACAATTGTTATTATACACAGAAACCTATGAAACCTCTTAGGTAAAGCACTAGTTACTAAGCGCGTGGTACCTGTAATTCAACCACCACTTAAAAGTTTAAACAGTTTATCTCGACACGTCATTTTCCGAGTTGTGCCACCTCTGCAGCCCATAAAGGAAGTGTCGCATCGACGAACTCGTCCACACCGTCGATTTCCGCAACAAGCCTCCGGCGCGTAGGCGCTCAATGCGACAGGTGGCGGCGACGGCACATTCGACAGGCGCGCCCTAGTCCACGTCGTTTGGAGGTGCTCGCCCTCCACGCAACGCGCCCCGGCCCCCGTAGATGGGGGATGGCGGCTGCTCATGAAGTAAATTCCAGCAGAGAAGGCGATCTTTGTGGTCGCGTGGAATGTAGAAGATTCGAGGGGAGAGAAATTAAAGTAATGGGGTCAGAGAAGCTCGTAGTTGTCATGATTATAAGAGACCGCTGGGATCCCTAAACCTACATCCACAAGAGAAGTCCCGCTCATGGAGCAAAGGCTAGAGCACACGACTTCCATCGCTGAGGCCTGGGATCGATCCTCGGTCAATCCTTGAGGAATTTGGGTTGGGCAAAGCGTGCTCCCGTTAGTCTTTTAAAGAGCTATTTATATAATCCTCTTCCACATCATCATTACCCATCAACACCATACATCAGAGGTGTGGTCGACAAGCTACAGAGAAACATAATAAATAATAAGATAAACAGCACGCTAAACTCCAAAAAATAAATCAAAATCGCAGAAAATGATGGGGGAAGCATCGGAGGCACTGACGGCTACATTGGTACCTGCGAAAGTGGCAACAATGTAACCGACAGAGTCGGTGGCGACGGGGCTCTAGCTGATCACCAGATGTCGAATACATTCTGAAGGACAGCTCAAATCGCTACCGCCACGTAGAGAGCGCCGCGTCCATCGCCCCGTGTCTAAGAAGGCGCACCATCAAAATTGAATTGAATTGAATTTGCCTTATTTTACGTGGCGAGACTCAGGCCATGAGGCCTGCTCTTCCGTCTGACCACGCAAATTTCGTTACACTCCTTTGAATAAGAGAAAGAAGGTATTACTTGGGCGACGAAACAGGCGATTTGAATTTAGCTCAGAGGCATCATTTAGGCTTGAGGATCTTTTACATGCAGTAAATCTACTAACATGGGACAGCCGGCTTTACTTCCCCTTCGAAGGAAGGCGTACGAAGGATTTTTTCGCCCTTAAAAATCCACGGTCGGGTCCATTCGATCGGGTTTGAACCCGCGAACTTGAGTATAGCAGTCCGATACGCTAACCGCTACACCATCGCCACCGTCAATATGGGGCAGTGCCACCTGACGTTCCTAGTGTGACGGTCTATTCAGGCGCGTCCAATATTTAGATGATCGCAGAATTGCCGAGCACCAGAAAGAGAAGTTCCGAAAAACATTTTATTCATTTTCAATCATTCAAAATTTATAACAAGGCCAAGAATGTTCTGATTTTTAAGATATTGAGAAAGACGTGGCCATGAATGCATTTATTCATAATTCATTAATTTATTTTTAATCAAATTGGTGAAGTGCACTCGTATGTATGTTAAGAAAATTGAATTGTGTGAATGAAGGAAGTATGTGATGTAAATGTTAATAATATGGCATTATATATGTATTTGTTATTTTGTTTTGTTTTGTTTACATGAATAATTGATGTTATAACTAGCGAAGAAAATTTCGCCAACATCTGAAAGAAATAAGGAATAAATCCAACCAAATTTATTCGGTTTCATAATAGAAATTTTATGGAGTTATTACTTTAGATGGTAATATCCTAGCAAATACCACTTCCCGAAGCAGTAATTATTTTTATTTCGATTTCCTGTATAGGATCGATTCGCGTGCTCACGACCTTAAAAAAATTCGTTGAATGGTGCTTCGCAACCCACATATCCCACAAGATAACAATTAATTATTACGAACGGCTTTGTTTATTTGTATAATTTCAGGAAAGGGTTCAATTATTTCTTACAAATGGCACAGGGGGCGTGGTCGGTGAGTCGTACGCCTTCCTTCGGAGGGGAAGTCAAGCCGGCTGTCCCAGTAGATTCGGAGGGAAAGTAAAGCCGGCTGTTGTAGATTTACCGCTGTGCAAAATAATCTCAAGCCTAAAAGAAACTTCTGAGCTAAATTCAAAATTTACTATTTCGTCGCCTGAGTAATTTTCTTCACTGGACCTTTCTCCACTGGACGGTGGCAAAGTAGAGAAATTTGTCTGGACGGACGGACGAGCGAGCCTGATGGGCCGAGTCTCACCACGTAAAATATGGCATTAACTAACGAAATGATTCGCATTCATTTAACAAATTTTGGCTAACCTGGCATATGCAGCTACAATGCAAGGAAAGTGCACTTCAAATCTTATTTTTAAATAAATATTACTCACTTGGATTATTCTTTTATTAAGAGTGGTATACAGCGAATTTAGATGAAAGCGTGTAGAACGTTAATACCGTGCGCTCTTTGCTAAGCGGCATTTGAAGGTTGTCCGTTTACCTGGAACGTGCATGACTTTACTTTGAACTTCTCTATCAAAGAATTCAAACTAATGTTCTCATATGCTTTCCAATTTGACTTGTATCAATTCCTACAATATTACGGTTAGTGAATGAGAATCGAAACAAACTAAATTCCTAAACATTCAACTGCACTTCCTGAACTGTCACTTCCGAGGCATTATCAACAGGCACTCAGGCCCGCACGGCTGGCGACGAATGCACTTGGCAGAGTGAAGCGTTCGTCAACGATGTTCCACTATTTTAAAATATGTCAAAATAATTGTCATCTACTCTGAACGAAGCACAGTTGTGGTTGTTTGGTTGAGAGCAAGGATAGTGGCGACGGAGCAGAGGGCGAGCCTCCACGCGCCAGTTGTCATGTACGTTGAACAGTGGCAAACCGGATGGGAGGACAGATCTTTTCGAAAGTAAAATGACGCTCAGATTTCACGGGCATACCGTTCTCAGAGACACCGAGGCAGTTTCCTTGTGGATGTATCAGTCCCAAGGAAAAGAGTAATTGTAAGATGCGCTTTTGATACAAAGCTTTGTTGTTAAGACACTGAATCCATCTCCTAAATCGCAACTCTTCAGAAGGATTAAGTTAAATCGCATTACATAAATACTTCCATGACCAACAATGAAATTGCATCCTTTCATTCTTCCGGAGTTTGTCTTTCATTTGGCTCGTTCTTAAAAGCTATCTGTTGAACACCCTACCTCGCGTTCTCAGGTGAATGAAGTATATTAAATACTGGCTGAAGAACTTACAGCTATTTCAAAGATACCGTTGATCCAATTACGCATACCCGGTCCACTGAGCGGCAACTTTCAATTGTAAATAATTACGAAAAATGACTTTCACAGAAAATGATTTTTTTCTTCAAATGTATGACGAGTTTAAAAAATCCGCTTGCCTATTTTCCAAAATATATCCATTTCCCCCCCCCCAAAAAACTCAAAGTATCATGTTTATTGTGTACACAACCAACTTCGAAGTTGGCGCGCGCCCGAGACGACGCGCGCTCTATACCAAAAGGCAGAGAACAGCACGACGCTAACCGCTCCAGCACACATCGAGCTTCGGGAGCGAGCCTGGGCAGCCTCGTCCACCGAAATGTAACGGGTGGCCTGGCGCCCAGAACATCAGAAGAGATCTGGACTGAGTTGCTAGCGCCGAAGAGTTTGTGATTGTGACAGCTACGCCGACTGTACTAAATACTGTGTTGTTTCGTTGAATATTGTGCAGTTAGATACGAACTGGTATGTCGTCCGGCGGTAGGAAACCCCGCTTTGGACTTGGTGTATTCTTTCGGGCGAGTGGAACTTCAGAAGTACTCAGGAAGAAAAATTGGATTGTAACGTCTGGTAAACAGAATAGACTGTTCATGTTGAAACCTCTGCCACCACCTTTTTTCATACATTTCATTAGCAACGAGAGTAGAAATGGAGAGTGCATCGGAGTTCGGGAAAGTGCTTCAAGTTATGCAACAGCTACTGCAGTTCCAGGAACAACAGGCCGGCTAGCAACTGCAATTACAGGAACAACAAGCGGCCCGACCACTGCAGTTCGAGGAGAAACAGGGGGCCAGGCACAGACAACAGCAAAAGGCATTGTTTGAGGCTTTACAGACGGTGAGTTGCGCCGTCCGAGAGCGTAAGCCCCCACCATTTGAAGCGCTTGAAAAGCATTACGTTATGAAACCGCATATGGTTGCAGATATTATTTTTTTCCAAAAACGAAAAAAAGAGAATCAAAAGCACAATGATTGGGTAGCTGAGTTGAACGGTCTGGCGGAGAAATGCGAGTTCTAGTGTTTAGTGGAGCATTGTGGTAGATAGTACGCAGAATCATTAATCAGGGATGTAAAAATCTTGCATACATCGGAAGAAAACAATAGATTGGAGGCTTTGAGGGATACCAATTTGTCATTTGAAGATGTTCAAGGACTAGAAGCTACTTGTGAGGCCAGACACCTTACAGCACGTCACGGGAGGACAGTTGTGTAATGTCGAGCATCCGTAAGGGCATGAAAAGAAACAAGAGCGTTGGGACAGTATTATTAGCAGTACCGCGTGGCGTCTGCGAGCTGACAAGATTAGAGGCAGGCAGCATGAAGGTGCCGGTAGTGACCGCGGCAGAAGCAGTGAAAGTGAGGGCGAGGCTACGGCACAGACATGCGATGATAAGGGAAGGGTCAGACGGCACAGACGACAGCCAAACGGTAAGAGTGATAGCGAAAGGAAGACATGGAAATCGTGAGGAATTGCGTGTAGGTTTCATAGCAGAGAAAAATTTAAGTTCAGACGTATGGAGTGCTTTTGATGTGGGATAATAATACACCAAGGAACTATGTAGATCTAGGCGCTTTGCGCCTAAATCTACAGTGAGCATAAAGCAGAAACAAGGAATACGAAAACATGGAAATCGATACTGTGAATAGTGTATTAAATGAAAAGGGGCAAAATAAACTGCTAGCGAACTCACAGTTTGGTAAACAAGTACAATTTCTGATTGATACTGGTACCACTGAAACCTTAATAAATTGGACACATACAAAAGATAAGGGGCCCAGTGGTGAATAAAGTAGAGAAGGGTATTCTTGGTTTTGGAAAGAGTCCCATTAAACTGAGAGGGAAATTCAAAATAGAGGCAAGCTACAAAGGCAGATAGGCGGACTTGAACTTAAATAGTGGTGGATAGGTACGTAATTAAAGTGTTGGGATTGGAAAGTTTCAACGCCAAGGCATGGTAGACCAAGTTTGTGCGGTATCTGAAAGTGAAACGTCGCCATTGTTGGAAACACAGAAACAAGACTTTTCGGAAGTTTTTGAACCTGGGTTACGAGAATTCAAAAGTTTTCGTGTGGGCTTACAGCTTAAAGAAAAACAAAAACCCAAGTTTTACAAAGCCAGGCCATTCCCGTGGGCAATTAGAAGCAGTGTGGAAAGTGAAATTCGTAGGTTAAAACAAGAGAAGATAATAACCAGAGTAGCAACAAGTAAGTGGGCCACCCCATTAGTAATATTAAGGAAAGCTAATGGAGGAATACGCCTTTGCGAGGATTTCAAGAGTACTGTACACGAGCAATTTGAAATTGAGCAATATCCCATACCGAAGCCGGAAGATCTATTTCAAAAATTAGCCGGGGGACAGCAGTTCACCAAGCTCGTCCTAAAAGACGCTTATTTGCAAATTCCGTTGGATAAAGAAGTCAAAACGATATTGGTAGTTAACAAGCCATTAGTCTTAAACCAATTTAATATGCTGCTATTGGGGTAGCATCGCCCGCATCTATTTTCAAAGACCTTAAGAATAACGGCACAAGTAGAGGATTGCATTAACTTTTTAGTTATTTTATAGTTATGGGAAAGAGTACAGAAGCACATAAAAAACTTACGCAAACCACTAAGCTCACTGAAAGAAAATGGACTTCGAATAAATTGACAGAAGTGCGATTCTTTTAGAGAATAGGTGTTTTTTGGCACATAGGCTGGATGGCTCGAGCACAGGCCCCACACAACATGTCAAGGCAATTAGAAAACTTCCACCACCTAACAATGTAAAGCAATTGCAAGCGCTGTTAGGCAAAGTGAATTACTACAACAAATTCATTAAAGGCTACTCGACCATAACAGCACCATTAAATGTTCTGACGAGGAAAGGGACGAAGTTCATATGGACACAAGAGTGTGGTAAAGCTTTAGAGAAGCTGAAGACAGTAATAATTAATGCAACACAGTTAAACCAGTTTGAACTCGGCAGGTTGACGACAGTGGCCATGGACGCTTCCGACTAAGGGGTAAGAGCAGTCCTGTCGAATAAAGATGAAAACGGCGCCGAAATACACATAGCGTTTGCATCGAAAACATTGAATAAACATCAAAGAAATTGCAGCAAGGTTGAAAAAGAGGCCTTAGCGATAGTGTTCGGAGTAAAAAAATGTACGTATCTGATGTAGTATCTGTTGTATCAATGAGTATCTGTATGGAGTTACGTCCCACATTATAACGAATTACAAGCCGTTACAACAGCTCTTTCACATAGGAAGAAAACTGCCAGAAGGAACAGTGAAAAAGATGGGACGATGGACGATTTTTTGTCAGATTACCATTACCAGATACATTATAGGGCCACTTCTCAACATGCCATCACTGACGCATTATCCAGGTCCGGACGCCGAGTATGACGAATCGGTAGAGTCAACACCTGGATGAAGAAGATTGGCAGAACTTACAGAATTACCTCTGCCGTCAACAGTGATAGCTGCAACTACAAACAGAGACCCGGAATTAATTACGGTGAGGGACTACGTCAGGAATTGTTGGCACCTCAGGAGCAACGCTAAATGGTTCAGTCAAAAAGACAGACTAGCAGTAAATGCGGGAGTTTTATTGTACAATACTGAGCAACACGTGAGAGTAGTATTCCCAAAGAGTTAAAAAAACAGGTGTTGGAAGTGTTGCATGACGGACATTGGGGAATAGTTAATACTAAACTGTTGTCAAGGAGACACTGTAATTGGGAAGGCATAAAAAAGATGTACAAGAGATAGTTTTAAGTGTGAAGCATGTCAAGCAAACCAAAGTGCAAGACTTTATATTCTGGCCACATCCCACGGAACCGTGAGAGCACATTCATGTTGACTCGGCGGGCCCTTTCTGAGACATTGGTTCGTGGTGGTGAATGCATTATCAAACTTTCCATATATAGTGCAAATTAATAGTACGACTGCTAGTGCAACGAAAGAGGCCCTCGAACGTGTTTTTGTGATAGAGGGGCTCCCGCAGACAATAGTTTCAAACAACAGACAAAATTCACGTCCACTGATTTTTTTTCAGTTTTGCAGAAATAATGGCATTAGCCACATGTGTGCACCTCCTTTCCACGCACCATCTAATGGTGAAGAAGAGAGATATGTTTGCACATATAAAGCAGCAATGAGTAAGACGAGGACTGCTGGCACTGTACCTGAGAAGGCTCTCCTCCGAGTTCTCGCCACGTACCTCACCCTGCCCAACATGAAGGGGCGCATTCCACCGGAGATCCTGCACGGGAAGCAGCCGAGAACGTTGCTGTCACTATTGGCACCCAACGCATCTAAAGGTGCTCGGCCCAAATACAAGGTAGGAGAAAGTGTTTTCTGTTCATCGTTAAAGAAAAACCTGCACGGATTACGAGAGTCATCATGAATCATAAGGGGGCCAGAATGTATGAAGTCAAAGGAGAAACTAGAACCGCGGTTCGCCATCACGGGCAGTTGCGCCCGAGGTTTAAAGAGGTCAGAGTTTATAGCCACGAAACGGTTAATGAGCAGGAGCTGAGAGAAAGGTCTTTGGAACAACTGACACAAATGGGCACTTTTTTAGGAAACGAAGCGGCGGCAGCAGCAGCAGCAGCAGCAGCAGCAGCAGCAGCAGCAGGAGTTCAGCACGACCCAGCCCTAGGAGCAACCCTAGCTTCCAGTCAGAAGAAAGAAGCTCTTCTCATAGGAAAAGAACAAGCAGAGCGGTGCGCTTCCCACCGTATGCCACTTTTTCAAGAAAAGAGGGTGCTGTGTACACAGCCAGCTTCGCAGTTGGCGCGCGCGCGCGCACGTGACGGCGTGCTCTATACTAAAAGACACAGGACAGCAAGACACAAACCGCTCCAGCAAACATCGAGCTTCGATAGCGAGTCTGAGACAGCCTCGGTCACCGATATATAACGGCGACTCGGCATCCGGAACGTTTGTGCTTCATACAAACCCGATCAACTGGCGAAGAATAAGCGACTTAAGCATTTGCTGAAGGAAACTAAAACAGTGCAATGAGAATTGAAACATAATCTTTATATTTCTGCGCACGTAATGTACGCGCCATTTGGTTAAAGTCATTCTGACATTCTGTTTCTCTTTGTATTTTGCAGGATTGGCCATAGATGCCCGAAAGGGTAGGAATGGGCGCACCCCGGTGGAGTGAATGTGCTTTGCACTTTCCGTGCGGTCCCAAAACTGCACAAATAAAACTGAGGCGGAACGCCAAAAGAGATCTGTACTGAGTTGCTAGCGCCGAAGTGCTTTTGATTGTGACAGCTACGCCTACCGTGCTAGGTACTGTGTTATTTCGTTGGATATTGTGAAGTTTGCAACGAACTGGTACGTCTTCCGGCGGTGCGAAACCCAGCTTTGGCCTTGATATATTCGTTTCAGCGAGTGGAACTACAGAAGTATTTTTTGTATTTTCAGGAAGAGAAATTTGATTTAACATCTGTGAAACAGCATAAACTGTTCATTTTTATACCTCCGCCTCCACTTTTTTTATACATTTCATTAGCGACGAGAGTAAAAATAGAGAGTGCATCGGAGTTCGAAAGTGCTTCAAGTTATGCAACAGCTACTGCAGTTCCAGGAACAACAGGCCGGCTAGCAACTGCAATTACAGGAACAACAAGCGTCCAGACAAGTGAAGTTCCAGAAACAACAAGCGGCCCGACCTCTACAGTTCGAGGAGAAACAGGGAGCCAAGCATGGACAACAGCAAAAGCATTGTTTGAGGCTTTACAGACGGTGAGTTGCGCCGTCGGAGAGCGTTCGCCCCCGCCATTTGCATCTTTCCAATCCGATAACGAAAACTGGACTATTTAGATAGCATAGAACAGCGTCGTGGGCAATGATGCTGAGTGAAGAAAAAAAAGAGAATAGCATTTTTGAGTGGCATAGACTAACTCTACGAGCTTGTTAAAAAAACTGTTTGCGGGGAGTGAAGTACCAAAGTTAGAGTGGAAAGAAATTAAGGAAGCGCTTGAAAAGCATTACGTTAAGAAACCGCATATGGTAGCAGATCAATATTATTTTTTCCATGTTGAAACTTCCAGCTTATTTCATACGTTTCAGTTATGAGATTTAATTTTTAAACTCGGATGAGAATTTCATATCTTGCGAATGTACAAAACCGCTTAAACATAAGTACTGAATAATCATTTTTGACACAGAATGAGGAGCAACCTAGTGCTAGGGGAAAATACCCCATATCGCATTAGAACCCGAATAAATACACATGTTTTTGTTTCTAAATTCGAAGAATGATATAAAAATTAATTTGCAGAAAACTCTAAGAAACATATAGTGGACATGAAGTTCTAAACGTCTTTACAGCACTGGATAGCGAAGCTAAAGCAATTATACGTCAGCTCGTATGAAGTGATAAAGTGAAATTATTTCGTATAAAGTGAAATGATATTAGATTGTACTTCTTTAGTAGCACGACCTGCTTTTGTCTTATCGGTTTATGAAAGTCGTGAACTACGAGTAACGTTGTTGTACGAAAGTTTACCAGTACTTGATAGGGAGGACAGAACGCTTCTTTCTACCTCTAAATCAGATTACCGGGGACAATTGCATTTTAAATCGCGCGAGAATTATTTTCTTGTATGTTCTTTCAATGAAAAATGTTTCTACAAACAATAGTAAAAGTTTGTGTGGTGTAACGGAACAATAATATCAGCCTGAAGCCACGTGTCATTGGAATATGAAGTGAGATAAATGTTTATATGCACAAATTATAGAGCTTGAAATAAGCCCCAGGTGTAATAATGGGACAAACAAGAAAACAAGGTATTGTGTCAATAAACTAAATTTACATCAACATCCAATATTATTCTACTATTTCACGGGCGACAAAGCCATTAATATGTAATAATATATCTGGAATTCTTCAAAGTCAATATCCAAACAGTGAAACAATATTTTCAGTCACAAGAATAGAATATGGAATTACGTTTAATTTCATCTGTACATAACGACCCTACAGCAATCAGCTGGCTAAGACAACCAAAATATGTGAATATTTGTGAATTACACATCGATTACATATGCAGACATTTTTGGCAACATTTGTTACATTTGAATTTCCGATTTTTTTAACTTTCTTACATTACTACGTAAGTAGTAAAGAGTCAGTATTGTAATCGGGTTCTCCTAACGTGAAATGTGCATAAATCTTGTTACTAAATATAGAGAATTCTGTTAATAAATTCCGTAGTAATAATCCATGTTTTTCGGTTCCTGATACCGAAAAATCGATTGATGGCAAAAGGTCTGTCCCTCCCTCCGTGGTCAACGCTGGCGCATAAACTGTTCAGATGAATTTCTCCAGAATCGAAATTCCCAGATCGATCTACACGAACTCAAGGCTCTGCGAGTTTGCAAGTGATATTTTATTTTTGGGTGTACTGTACAAAAAGCCTCAATATTTTCGAAAGTTTCTTAAAAATGGCCCCAAATTATTTTATTAACCAGAACGCTTAAAACAATGACACAGGACTCATTTTCGTTGTAATTCTGATTCAATTCTTGGTATACAGAAGTACGATTTTGAAGTGATTTAAAGAAAAAGCAACAAACACAAGCATAAACTACGCAGAATAAAAATACATCATTAAAACACCTGACACCTGATGACTGACTTATTTGTTGTAAATAGTTTATTGTATATGATTTTATGTATAGTATTGTTGTATACATAAGTCTCTTCAAAACAACTCTTAAACGGTAGGGGGAGTTCTGAGAAGTAGCGGGTTATCGTTGTCATTGTCTCTACCTAGCAACGAGATATCACGTTAGAAGACACTCGATAATCAGGCAGAAGGTTTCTTGAGGTCGCGGAGACTAGATCGAAGGCTTCTCGGTTCCACGGATAACTGGTTTTATGCAAAGAAGGTATGATTTGCTTAAGATATTAGCAGTGATAACTTCCTCATGTTTTGAGAAGTTGATCAGACTTGGTGTAAGTTGTGAACCTGTAAGACGGAAATCTTGTTATTAAATTATTTTTGTTCTTGCGAAAGACTATAATTTCTCATCAGAAGAAGCGGTCGACGGGACGCCTATGACGCCCCACCTGTGACGCTCTAACGATTGTGACGTTACCAAAATAAGGCAGAACTTACGGCTATAATCAGTGCAGTAGAAATTGGGAATGACGTCACAATTGGGGAGAAACAGGACAGAAAGATAATGGAAAGTAAATTATGATTTAATTGTCAAGTTATTTACTTTCCGTAAGTCAATTATTCTTAAGAAGAATAATAAAATGTAGTGATTAAAATATAATTTTTTCTACTCACATTGTTTGATGGCTTCAACCCGTTGCATAATGATACTCATTACGATACAGATTTCATTATGATACAGGCTCTTTACCAATCACAGAGAAGCTGACAAACCAAGTATTGATACTTCATTAATCTTTGAGAATCGTTCTAGTACACGTTTTTTTCGATTGTGTACATTAAAATTGCATTTAATGTTATATTATGTTTATCAGTTTTAATTTATTTTATTATCAGTAATTTGTAAGTGGAATATTATAAAAAGTAAATTGGATCGTAATTTCACATTGATCCTATTTCACTAGCGCAGTGGTAGTGGTAGAGGGAACATCTGACTGACGTTAAGATCAGAACGCAAGCTATTGCGAGTTATATGTTGCTGCCGAGAGTTTGTCCTTTAAATCCGGCCAATTCTTTAGTTTGAAATGTCTAGTGAATCAGAGGAGGAGTTGGCACCTTCAGAAATAAGAGAAAAAGCGAAAATGGTGACATCGGAATTATTGTAAGAGCTACTTTTGTATTCTCTCGCACTGGTAAACTAAAGTCACCTGTAGTAGGTAGGGTAGTTATCTGCTAGGTGGCCTAGGCTGAATCCTGGACGTCAACTGCCACGAAACGATTCAATGTAAAGTTTAACTTATAAAAGTCGTAGAAAAAGTACCGTACGGAACTCGATGTAAAGGGTATTAATACACTCGTGTGAAGTTAATGATACTCGCTCGTATCGTAATATCACACGTACATCATCATCGTTTCATAATGTACTAATTTTTCAGCATATTTGAGTCCTTCTCCTAAACTTTAAAGGTCTTTGGAGACTCCTAATGCAATTATTATGGACGACAGAAATGATCAGTTCGTATGGACCTATAGCCAATGATCTACACTTGAATATTGAGCAAGGCGTTCCCTTTTCCAAGAATAATTCTGTATTGGTACAAGAATACCTGACGTTCATGAGAAGAAGAACATTTGAAATGACCGATATGAAACATCGTTTTCACCGCCTAATCGTTTTGAAAGACACGAATGGTGTAGAGCAGGGAATCTTGGACAACTCCGCGAGATTGTGAGTGGTCTTCAGAGACAATTTTCGCTTTTGCCTGGCAGAGATGATAAGCAGATTATCTCCTCCACTGTGGGGCCACTGCGGCCGGTGAGAAGACCGGCGTTTGCTCAACATCTGTATAAAATTTGGTACCATGGTGTGGAGCTCAATTTCCTGCGATTCCACATCACCTTTTTATTCATTACAGGCAACTTAACGTCCTTGAGATACGTAGGATTTAACAAGATTGCGCTTCCTTTCTAGGTCTGAAGGATGCCGTGTTCCGACAGGATAATGCTTGACCACTTCCTGCTCTCGTTTGGTGTGTCCTGCCTTTGTCTCACAAT
This sequence comes from Teleogryllus occipitalis, assembly GCA_011170035.1. Classification (NCBI taxonomy): domain Eukaryota; kingdom Metazoa; phylum Arthropoda; class Insecta; order Orthoptera; family Gryllidae; genus Teleogryllus; species Teleogryllus occipitalis. Next base: position 25,061 of record BLKR01005362.1, read on the forward strand.
CCACTTAATTCGAACTCGTTTGGGTGCATGTGTGCCATCTAGCTACGAGTATTTTTGGTCTGAAAGTGTAGTTCTGCATAAATTGTTTTTTTTTTTTTAATTCCAGAAGCGGTGTTAGAAATAAATCCACTAAGAAAACGAATAGATAAAATATTTAATTTAATTTTTAATCACTCGTTCTTTCCCTTTCATACTGATGAGAGATACGGTCAATGATTTTGCAGGTCCGAAAGTTGAATCTGTTCGTCTCCTGCAAGTCTTGGAACTCGACTGCCGCGCAGCCGGCGTCACGAAGGTCTTTCTATCACCAAGAGCGCTGGGAGGCTGCAGCCTTATCTGCACAGGGCTGCTTCGGTTCTTCCGCCTCCTCATCCGCCGCCTCCGCGTCTCCTCCCGCCTAGAAGCTTCCCTCTAACTTTCCCTGGCGTTCTCTTCAACAGCTGTCTGCATTCAACTGCTCCCCAACTTTATAGCATCCGCGCTATTTACAAAAAGGATTGATTATAAGCGTTGCTCTTCAAAATCACAGTGTAAATATTGTATGACTGCGCGAGCAAATAATTCAAAACTTTGGACCGCACTACAAAGAAATGAAGGGATCTACAAGGCGGCGACGGCGTTAAAGGAGAAGGAGGAGGAGAACGAAGTGGTTGGAGCTGTACAGACGAAAAGAAGCCCAGAACAGCACCGAAAGGGGAGAGAGGCCTGAAGAGGAGAAAGTGCTTGAAGGTGTAGACAGCACACAAATATTCTGATGAAAATCATTGCAAAACTCACGAGTGAAATTCGAGAAAATAAACATTTTGCAGGATAAGCAAATTATGAACATATTGAAAAGAGACCGAAATAAGATGCATTAGAAATTGCGATAAACAATCAGACTACGCAATGGATTAGGTCGTGACTTATCCGGAGGGAATGCGGTACTACTGGATGAAGAAGTTGTACTAAGATACGGACGTGTTTCACCAAGTCTATGAGAACCACAGCGGACGTTGCGGCATGGTTTGTTGTTTGGCAAGACTAAAAGTACGGGATAATGCGGAGCAGTGGGTTTCAACAATTGAGACAAGTGTTTCTGGTTACGTTAATGGTTTCCAAATAATTTGAATTTGACAGGGGAGACAATAAAAACGCATCATTCATTCACAATTGAAAGAGCCAGATGCAATTTATACAGTGCATATTCTTCCAAATAACACTGATAAACAATTTCATCACAAATTAGACAACTCCCCTTCATTACACACACGGCCAACAATTTCTCACAAACATTTTTGAATTTCTATTCAGAACTACTCAGATCGTTCGAGTTTACTCGTAGAAAATAGTAACTTCTAAGACCCCTTTTAACGCTGGAGTTGAACCCCGCAACCGTACTATGTCATTGGCTTTGCACGGAGGGAGCAGTATCGCCGGTAGTACGGCCCGGAGTGAGGCCAGCCATGGCCGCGGCCTGGCTCTGGCGAGTCGCCAGCAGCCCCATGCAGCCGCGACGGCCACAGCCACGCCGCAGCCGCCGTGGGGCCGCACAGCCATAATAATACGTCCAGGCCCAGAAAGCGTCTTATTTATGCTACCGGAGCAATCTGCTAGTGTAAATACTCGCTCACGCCACCCAAACAACGGAGGATCGTTTACACGATTGCGTCGAGGAGGAGGTATAGGACCCAAGTCCCCGACTGAGCCGCCAGAGAACTCTAGGCCGAAGCAGATAATTGAATATGCATTCATACTTTTCTTATTCCAATTTTAGTTACTGATTCAAATCATGATATATATTTTTACCACAACAAAACAGAGCATATACTTTACACATAATATTGCTCCTACACGACACTAAAAAATGAAATAAATGTAGTTTCGTCGCTTAGGCATTTCAATGTAAAATGTATGCATTTCTTGCTACCAGCTCGTGCTGTTTTAATGTTTTGAATATGTGACTAGACTGCCTTTGACCATTGAATTTATTGTTTACGTTAAATTTCGATTAAGACCTAAAATCAGCATTGCAGTATACTATGATTTCATGTACATAATGCGAAATGAAGTTCTTGTCTTCAGAATTGAGAAAACATACTCCATCCAATTTTTTACTCTCAGACTCAGAAGCACATTTTCTTTGTTAAATGCTGTGTCACGTTTTTCTCTCTGCTGAACTCAATTGGCGGAGATACATTACTACATACCAATATGTTAATATGTGATTTAATTTTTTTATTCACGACCAACTTTCCACAATTTACAATATAATTACCAAATTCACTTTAAAATTATACCAAAGTTTCGACAAATATCATTAGTCTTCAAAGATTAGTTCATTAATAATTCGATGTAAATTGATTATACAACCGTAAATTGTGACTTTGTAAATCTAATGGTCCTCATTATAATAATATAGTGTAATATACTAAAGAACCATATAAGATAAGTTAAAGAACGTTATACAAAAAAGACGAGTTATAAGTTTTAGGCAGAGCCACGTATAAATATGAAAAATACAGGTGACATAGAATGAACAATGGAAAAAAGTGGTGGAAGAACTACGAGTAGAGACCGAGCAATCACGAGGAGAGAGGTTTGGCATTCATGGGTGCGCAATATATAAAAGAAAAAGATCTTGGTGGTATATAGAAAAGGAAGGAGGAGATTGATCGTTATATGAAAGAGAGAATCGTCGCGACGGCGCAGCGCAAGAGCAATTGCGAAGATTGCGCGCGAAGAAGGAAGACAGCGATGCAATGGACTTTAGTTGTAGACTACCAAAATATCATAGTGGACTTTAGTTGTAGACTATCAAAATATAATTGTGATTTTATAAGTTAAATAATCATTGCATTCATTGTATTGTTATGAAAGGAAAAAAATAGACTATTGAATCTTAAGATTACAGGCAACATCAAAATTGATAAAGAAAAAATCTCCAGAGAATATTTCTTCTTTGTAGGAACAGACCGTCACCGTGAAGATAAGTTAGGCGGATGTAAGAGATATTTCAGTGGCATGCCTACGTGGGGCAAATTTATTAAAAGAGATATTTCAATAGTTATACTGAGTGACGAAAACAGACAAATAATTAATGTATGTATGACCCTTGCAATTATCAATGAAATATGGAAAACAAAAGACAAAAAAAACTAATGCATAAATGTTTATTTGAAAGACAAATATTGTACATTTACTCGTATTTATTTCAGTACAAATTAGTTTTCACAATTAAATAGTATTAATTTCTGTGGAAATTTATTTGTAACCTCCTTTTGATTTCTAAATGACTACACTAATTCTCAAAATGCTTCCATGGAACTTCAGAACGCGGCACTGACCAATGATATATCAATAAGATACAACCTATCTGAACATTGCATCGCTTTCTTCATATCTCCCCAAAACATCGTACTCATTTGCTTATCTTCCACGACAGTAAAATACTTCAAAGCATCGTCTGCTGCATTTTATTGCGCATTAACGAAGAGTTAAAAAAGACGGTCGCCAAGGTCCTGGGTTCAAGGAAGCCGCGACTAGTCTCCGTTTCGCGTCGACTAGACGCCTCCGCAGTGCCCTCTCGCGGATGCCTAAGTAAACAAACGCCGGCGTCCGCCATACGTGTGGGGGCGAGCACGTGTGGGGGCGAGCGAGAGCTGTTTTTGCAAGTGCCGCGTCCTGCTTATTTTCATCCACACGTCATCAATAATTTAAGTGGACTATTTTAACTCATACTGCTTCGCTGGAGAAGGGATAAGAAATGACATTAATTTAAGGAATATAGCTGAGATTACTTTTCGGCGGTTTTCATACTTCAAAATACATTATTTTGAATTAATGAATACGTTGGCTACTTTACTTGTGAAAATATTCATCAGTCAGAAGAAGATACTACAGGATCTCCACATAGCTTGGAGGCAAAAGCTTCCATGGAGAATTTCATGAATATGGTTTTTAGGGAGACGCAGCTTTTGAAGCAAGTATACGATGGTGAGTGAAAGGAAGACACAATTTAAGATAGTCACAAATTCAAGATACAACTGATAAAGCCAAAACCCAAATGTACAAGGATGTAAAATATAACATATTTTAGCATTACATAAAAAAGTAAATCGCACAAAGAAATAGAAAGAGCAAATTTTCAGATTCCATTTTGTTTGCTACACTGAATAACATTGCTTGTCTCCATTTTACGAGATTCTCTGCGACATTTTCCTCACTACTTATATTTACTTCCTACTAAGCGCCTTTGTGTCAGTTATAATGCATATTTTCACACGGAAGAAAAAAAACATTATCCATTCCAAACAGACGTTGCTTAATGAGTGGCGTTATTAATAACTAAGAGAGACTGATATCTAATGCGGATATCTCACTTTAGTTGGAGCTGCGTAGAACCTATTGGAGAAACGAACAATCTAATTATGAGAATTTAAGGCAGTCATCCACTAATGAACGAATGCTACATGTCAACTTAATTATAATTTCAAGTACTTGTTCTGCCCATATTAGACCATTACGGAAATAACACCTAAAGGACAATCAATACATTTCTGTAATTATTAAGAAGCGTTTGCCCTCCATATACCTTCTTGTAAAGCTCAACGAAATAAATTATCTCTTCATTACCTTTCATGATAGGAAACGGAATTACCAGAGGACACTAACAATGTATTTCTTTTCAGATCCAATGAATGGACCATCAGACTAATTACATAAAATATAAAAGGGATACTGAACCCATCAAAAATATATAACTTTTGAGGAACCATTCAGAAAAGTTTTCAATATTCTGTGCAGTTTGGAAAAAATCCTGCCCACGATTAAGGGGTAAGACAGACACGGGCGGATGTAGAGACAGAGCATAACTTCCTCTATACTTGGTATAACCGGGAAACAAGAATGTAGAAGAAGACTGTCGATTATGATATTCCTACCCATCTCCGAATATCTGTATATACTCTCAAAATTTAGAATTTGAGGCAAAATTATAATACAAATAACACCAAGATACGTATTTTAAATTATTTTTAAGATTGTCTTTTTAATTGTGAAATCAGATTTACTTAGTGCATTTCTTTCTATTTTGACAGACTAAACTTTTTAAATAAATTAATTTAATCTGAAGTCATATATGATCTTAAATTATGTTTTTTATTAAAAAACCTGGTAATGTACAACGTTTCGAGACGCGATGTCGTCTCATCTTCAAAATCGACTACTCGTCCTAATAACATGGGAGGTTCACTAGTGCTGAGTTTGAAATTATATTTTTATGATTCTCAAATGTGATGTGAATTCTCTTCAGTTTTCTTTTGCATCTCAAGATATATTTGAAGATGAGGCGATACCGCGTCTCGAAACGTTGTACGTACAACAGTTATACAAACCACCAGGTTTTTTTAATAAAAAATATAATTTAATATCATGTATGACTTTAAATTAAATTAATTTATTTATTTAAAACATTTAGTCTGTCAAAATAGAAAGAGGTGAACTAAATAAATCTGATTTTACCAAGATACGTGGTGTGTACAGTACATTTATGCTGTAAGCACAAGGGGCACCACCAGTTTCCATACAACCAAATATCGGAACAAAGAGCGCAGTAAAAAAAAACAGAGGTGCAAAGAGGCGCGGCCCAATCCGGTCGCCGTGCTCCGACCTCAACGTATCGCCCGTCTGGCGCACCTGTCCGACGCGACGACGGCACGGGCGCTCCTTAACAGCGCGGGCCCGGCGATCCCCTCCCCTCCCCTCCCTTCTCCCTTTAAAAGCTCGCGCCGATTAGAAGTAAATGCGGCGCAGCCCTAAAATCCGAACACGACTTCATCAACTCGAACAAACTCCCGACCAGTTTCCCCGCGCCCGCATTCCGGCGAACGAGCCGGCGCGCGCCGCGCCGCGCCCAGGTGGCGGCGATCGACGGCAGCCCGAGCCCCGCGGGGCGGGCCCGTCAGGGGGTGGGTGGCGGAGACGGCTACGCTCATCGGTTGGGAGCAGTGATGGCAAAATTTACCAAAACATCGATACATCGCTAAAGGTTTTTGACATCGCTACATCGCCAATCACTTTTGATGCCATCACCAAGATAACATCGATGTTTTAATTATAGACTAATAAACATGCTATTTTCCTATCCATTTTTAATTACAGTACGTAAAACGGATATATTTTATTGTTTGATTACCAGCATGTTAATTGTATGTAAAAATTATTATCAAATATAAATAATAAAATTAACAATAAAGAACATCGTGTTTTGCTATGGATTTCGTGTTTCACTGTCGATTCAGTTCATTCGTACACGCCTGGCGATAATATACATTCATAACATGAGCAGCTCCCAAACTTCCTCAGATTGCACAGGCGAAATGTGCAGCGTGATAAAGAGGATGACGCAAAACAACGATATTGATGTAGATTGCTGCTACTCTAAAACGTGCTTCAACCCATTTATTAAAAAAATATTCTTTTAATTAAAAAATTCGATGTTATTGCAACAAAATATCGATGTGAAGAAAACATCGAAAGCAAAATATAGATGTTAATATATCGATGTTTCTGGTGGAAAACATCCACGTTTTAAAAACATCCTTTTTTGCCATCCCTAGTTGGGGATGAGGAGAAGGGTGATGCATTGGTGACGTGCTTACGAATTTTCTAGAACCGACGCTTGGTTTAGCAAGTAGCTGAACAACAGAACAATGTCGGGTATCAACATCAAATCGAAATTGTCGATGCAGAAGAACTAAATTACCGATCTACTGTACATGAAATTTGTATTTTATTAACAACACGTACGTACTATTCCTGGGGCTTGTCTACAGTAGTGTGAAAGTGCAAAGATATGTTGATATCTTAAATGGGCAAAATTTATATGTATCCTTATATACATGTTGATAGCAAGATAAGTAATGAAATTTCATGTTTGATAATACTGAGAATGAGAATAAATGAATGAATGAATGAAAATGGCAGTATGAAAATGGTCGCGAAAAATTGGAGCGAAGATTGGAGACACTGATATTCAGGAGACATTGAAACGAAGCAGGTAAAAGGAAAACCGTTGATAAGAAAACAAACGATAAAAAGATAAGACCATAATAAGACAATGTCCGAAAAATATGAGAGTATGATTTCATAAATTCATACTGGTAATGTTACAGGCAGTGAAACTGAAGACGGCGCAAGAATAGTCGGGGGAAAATATCCAGTTATCAGAAGTTATCGTAGAATCGCAAGTGAGCAATGGAGATGCTGAGAAAGCTGGAGAGAGAATTGCAGGGTAAGCACGAAAAAGCCGTCGGCGGTGCGGTGTCGCCGGTGATGCTGGAGGCGCTGGTGATTCTTGTGAAGCAGGTGATGCGGGAGGGGCTAGTGGTCTGGGAGACAGGGCTGAGAGGGGCTAGTGGCGCTAGTGATGCGGATGGCGCAGGTCCAATGAGTGGGACGGCAATTCGGGTGTGATTGGTGATCCGGATGGCCCTTGTGGGACTGGTGACGCGGATGACACTGGTGATCCGGGTGGCGCTGGTGATATGTGTGGTACGGGTAGCGCTTGTGAGGCTGGTGACGCGGGTGAGACTGGAGATCCTAGTGTGATTGGTAATGCGTATGATGAAAACGGTACGGGTGGCGCTTGTGGGACTGGTGACGCGGGTGGAACTGGCGATCTGGATGTGATTGGTCATCCGGGTGGCGCGGGTGGCACTGGTGACGCGGGTGGAACTGGCGATCCGGGTGTGTTTGATCCGGGAGGCGCGGATAATGCGGGTGACATGAGTGCCGTGAGGCTGTTCGGGCTGGGCGGGAGCGGAGCCGCCTTCGCCAAGTGGAAAGTTCCCCCAAGCGGAGGCGGCCGTTCGCTCTCTTTCCCCGGCCCCCGAGCGCTCCCCCGCCCCCGCCTCCGCCCTCGGCCGCGCCGCCGATGCAAGTGCACTGACATATTAACAACCCCGAGCTCGGCAATTACTCGGCAGGTATAAAACACAGAACTGGTATTACGGCTCCGGGCGGGCAACCGAAAATTACAACAGTTAAACATATACACGCATACACATGCGCGAGACGCGCTGGTGCTGCTGCTGCGGTGGAGGCTGTGGCAGCTGCGCCGGACTGGAAAGGGTGGAGGGGGCGTGCCGCCTCCGCGAGTTGGCCGCGGCGCATGCGTGAATTCAGCCCGCGATTCGAAAGGATATTCGCTTTGATCACTTCCGGGAAGGCGTATTGTCTCAGCACAGCTCAATGGTGGGAGGAGGGACATGATCGAGGAACAGCAGATCAGCAGTACAGTAACAAGTAATATATTTTTCTGTCACTTAAATATAGTTCACACAGTACCATACAACTAGAACTCAATCCCTTTTGACTAGTTAGGAGAAATGTAACTTTAATATTTAAATAAAAACAACCTACTGTGATATGGGCACAGTCGTAAAAGTAATAGGTATATTATTTTCCGAAGTTCTCTTTAAATTTGAAAACTGGCTACAAAACCAACCGAAGTTTTCCAAAAACACGAGCACGAATTTAAAAAAAAATTTTAAAAAAATCTTCACAAAATATATAAATTCACTATTATTTTCCACTGAATGAATCAATTCTATTTCTCCCTTGTTAAAACAGCTGGAGGATGAAATGGCATGAAACGGATGAAATAACAGATGCAGAAAGTTCACGTTCACGAGCAGCCACGATCACTTTCACAGCACAAAATAGAAAACTACTGCAAAGCACCTTAATTCCAGCCAACTCGGTCTGCAAGGACCGTGGCTCGGTATAGGATTTCGATAACGCCCGCCGTGAATTAGAAGAAGCATTGCTCAGCAGCGCACACGAGTTTCGACTTGGCTGTTGCTGCCAGGAACAGACGAGCGCGAGGACGAGAGGTGAGCCGCACCACGCGAGCAGCTACTTCGGCGGGGAATAACCTGCCAATGGCGGGGTTATATAAAAGCTGCAGCCGGATATTTGCACAATTATCTCTCAAGCGCGAACATTCTGATAAATACACGACGCCGTGCGCAAAACGTCACGTTGTCGCCGTCAGTCTGTCGTTTAGCGAATGAGTATGTTCTGCTAGTGAAATCGAAGCGGACCAATCGTTTTCTCTAGTTTTTAAAACATTAACCTTTCAATATGGACCACTAGATACTGAAAATGAGGAAGCACTGTGTGCCCATGCAAGTATTGTGAAGAAGTGTTCAAATATACAGTTCATTATCGAGATAACAGTAAAGTATTATCAATGATATTCTTTATAAAATGACTAATCCTGTACCTATGGAAGACACATGAGCACTAAATGATAAAAAAAGTCTATACAATAATTGCAACACAAATTTAATTTAGGACCGGATCTACAGGAATTCCAAAAATGTAGGCGAATATGAAAGGGGTCCATCGGTAAATGTTACTTCCTATTCTTGCTAATTCCTAAGCAATGTAGTCTATGGTGATGGCTCAACGGGAGGCTACTTCCCTTCAGAACCCAGCGCATTAAAACGTTGTAGCAACATTAGTTGCAGCTAAGAGAGGAGACTAGAGGACAGATGATGTGATATAAAACAAAACTCTTTCTTCCTACGAAAAAACAACGGTATCAGAGTTAGGGATATAGTATCAAAACGTGTATTTCGGACAAAATCTTGACATCGCAGCTTACGTTCCCGAACATAAGTCTACAGACAAGTGACTGTGAACTAGGAAGATGTCTGTTCGTAACAAACAGGTAAATTTTTACGTTAGATAAACTTGCCTCGTGGGAAACCGACGAGGCACTAAATATCAGTGTAGAAAAAAATCTCTTCTGTTGGTTCTTACAAATTTCTTCTTTAAAAAACTGAATATGGGAGTGTAGTAACTCTCGAAACGTCGATGGAAGACTGTCAAAAATATCTTTAACGTTAACTTTTACTTGATATGGAATAAATCAATTATAAAACTTCTGTCTAAAATTTTAAAGGGGCCCATTTTTTCGAGAAGAGACAAAAACCGTAAGGCAGTATTATATTCAATTGTATAAAACATATTCGAACATTTCTAATAAATGCAATAGAACTCATCCAAAAATTTTGTCAAGTACGGCATACAAAAATGAACCAAGGAAGTGATTTTAAGGATTTAGGACGCTCATTTTCGAGTAATGTGCGATAGTAGGGTGTGTTCCAACGTCACGCATAATGGGGGTGCCTTAGACGCCTGCAGTTTCCTTCCTACTTACTGAATCTGACTTTTAATTTTTTCCTTAAATCTTACTGCTGCACGCCTCGGGCTGATTCCCCAGCAGTAGCACGTTTATGTGACGATGGCGTCTTAAGAATGATATAAAATTATCATTTTCCGTCCACTTTATTTTTTATAAATACGACTATAGATTTATTTGAATCTGATTTGTTTATAATAGAGAGAATAATAATAACAACTGTTGTACTGTTCACTTATCAGTAAATATAAAACATGCCAATACTAAAAAAATTGTGAAACATGTCAGCGCTCAATCAATTCAAGAGATGACCATTTACTAAGAAATTAACTAATGGTATTAAAATATGGACTTTCTGGTAATATAACTGGACATTTTATAAAAATTAATGCATTTTTTGATAACTAAACATGATTGAACTAACAACGCTAATTCCACAAATTCACTAAACCTCTCTCCATCAATGAAATGTGGTACCTTGGGTTTCATAAACCTTAACGAGCTAGTTTTAATAATTATTTTACAAAGAAATTCCATTATATGGCACCAATAATGACTGTTTTTAACCAGTGAATTTTAGCTTCAACAGTTTCGTTCAAATATTCGAAAAGAGATGTGTAAATATAGAATAGTGCATTAGGAGGTTTAAGGGAAAGGCCCATTGTAGAAACACAAGGTATCAAATACAGGTTGACATATACATTTAACTTTTATATGCACCGTACATTATACAGAATTCATATTCGGACATTTCTATTGCGAATCCCCAGCAAGACTCAAAGAAGCAAAAAGGGGAGGAATGAAAGAGTCTACCGTTTAAATAGGAACTTTTTGGTGAAGATACAATGTATTTACGCGATCAACCATTGTGTATTCGTAATCCTAAGTTTAATGATTTTTTAAAAATGTTTAAGCGATCTACTTCGAAATGTAGTAAAAAAGTCATTTACGTTCGGATGCAAAAAAGGGAATGTTTCTATGACTAGACGGACGAGGCCAATTGGCCGAGGATTACCGTCATTAGGAATACCGTCATGTCATGGAAAGTCTCTTTGACCGTATGGTGTAGAGTATTTTATTGGAGACTTCAATATTACGACATTTTTTTCGTGTGAAATGTGAAATACATTGGCGTGCGCCCAAACACACTACGTATTTTTCCATTCGGAAGTTGGTACGTATTTTCTTTTCTAATTATAGTAGTTTCAGTAGGTGCTAGTACGGAAAGTACTTAGGGTACGTTTCCAGACCAGTGTTGAATAAAGTTTCTCAAGAAACCTTTTTCTCTGAGATGAATAAAAACTGAGATGAATAAAAACAAGTTTCATACTACATCAGACACTACAGGCTACTACAGGCTAGATCATAAAGTAAATAATAATAATAATAATAATAATAATAATAATAATAATAATAATAATAATAATAATAAAAATAATTTCAAGCTTAAGTTTTAGTTTCCATTGAAATGCAGTTTTCTTCACCACGCATCTGATGTAGCTATTAAACACCAACATAAAATTCCATGTATCTCTGAAAAATTAAACGTTCGACTATCAATGGAATACTAAAGTACTGTAATTCGATGTATATTAACTTTCTTGTCCGAATATTGTGAAGGTTTTAGTTACTTTCAAGACGGTTTCGAATATAAACAATTTTCTTTTAAAATTATGTATTATCAAAAAACCTTCTGGAGAAGCATGTCAGCCAGCAAAGAAAAGTTTTCGGAAATTGAATCCTATTCACAATTTTATCCTCTCCTTTTCCTCTACAAGCTCAGTGAGTACCTAGAATAAATTCCCGAATAAACTGTTCATGATGAAATTAAAAAATACATTTCCAAGAACGATGTTTTCACTGTCCTTGATTGATATTGCAATTATTATTTCACTCATAATTAGACTGCAGAATTACTGAGCTAGAAAGCTACATTATTTTCAGAGACATCCCAAAAAAAGCAACGCAGTGAAAACTGAATGCGATGATGCTATCAGCAAATGCTTTTCATATATTCCCAATATTTTGCACGAAAGTAATTTAAATTCGCACTTATACACTATTCAAATCAATGGTTAGAACTGGAATGATTCTATTCCAGAAAATGAACATGGTGTGCATGCGACTGTGCTGTTCGTGCCATTTAGAAAGTTGAGAGACAAATGCTTTTAGTACAGAACGTTTAACGCTGCCAAAGTGATGAATACATAATTAATTATAAATTACATTTATTTTGTTCGTTCTTTAAACAATATACGATAAAAATATAATTTATTTTATATTAATTCTGTTTCAAAGAAAGCCTTTCTCTGAGATGAATAAAAACGAGTTTCACATTACATTCTGGCTAGAGCATCAAGTAAATGAAAATCATAATAATAATAATAATAATAATAATAATAATAATAATAATAATAATAATAATAAAGTAATTTCAAGCTTAGGTTTTCCATTGAAATGCAGTTTTCTTTACCACGCATCTGATGTAGGTATTAAACACTAATAAAAAAATTCCAGGTATTTCTGAAAAATTGAACGTTCGACTATCAATGGAATACTAAGACACTGTAATTCTACGTATATTATTGCAGGAAAGAACTCCCCATACAAAGCTAGAACCGTGATCGGACTCGCTTCGACAATCCGAGTTACTAAATGAAATGAAGGTGATGTATTTGGCAATGCTTAATGTAATTCGTTCTAATTTACTGAATGTTAAGGTACTTAATAAAAACGCTTGAGGGATTAACGGAATCGAGAAATCCTGTGACGCTTCCAGTATTCGTTGTCCGCTTTTTCGTAGGCCGACATGGAGGGCGCACTACGGCAACACGCCTATATTGAATTGGTATCGTTCGTTATCAATAATGGCAGAGCTGGAACTAACATTCTCGGCTGTAGTGGTCTCGGAGCGCCGCTCTCGTCGCCGAGATTGATCGGAGCTGAGTGTCTTTGGGATCGACTCTACTCATCGTCCCGCCTACTTATCGCCGACACCCTACGCATGTACATCGCATTCATACATGTATTCATTCACTCTCACACAAATAGAAACACTAAAAAAGCCCGTATTCATACATTACTGTATGTACATACACACATACCAAATACTTTCTTATACAACATTTACATACAGATCATCTTAAACATTTACACCATTTTATTCTAGAAATGAATTGAGACTGAAAGAAAATTTCATTTCAATTTCACTGCACTGTATTTATTACTTATTTTAGCTGCTGAATATTATTTTACTGCGGTCTACATTACATTTTTCGTGTTCACATTTATATTTCCTCTTATCGATTATTTTCCTTTGGTTTTCTATTCTGAAACCCCAAACAGATTGTAAAGAAAGTATGCAAGTATGCAGGTGAGACTTGCCCAATTCACCAGTCATTTTTCAACAAATGCTACTTGGTGACCCCAATCATCATTTATTCATTGACAGACTAGATTGACGTTTGGTAGCGGACAGATAGAAAAGATGCTTGTTCCCTGAAGACCACACGAAAAGAGGCGGGTTATTTCCGGGATTTCCCCCTCACACAAGCGGGGAACCGCAACAGCCGAGACAAGCTCTCAGCTCCCGAGCGGTCTCCCGGAATGTTAATGTGTGAGTAAGGGGTGAGGATAGGGCAAGGAACAGGAAGGAAAGATCGCGAGCGGTCCGTGGCCCGTTTCTTACGGTACTGTTCCTGCATTCCCCTAGTGTTGATCGGAGAAACCACGGAAAACTATCGATCAGAGCAACCGGCCTCTAGAATTCTCCTCCAGACAGCGACTGAAAGCGAACGAGCTGACAAGCTAGTGTCGAAAATCTTGCCACTGTGGGGACTCGGACCGGTTAGAGGCACCCCGGTTAGAGGCACTGCAGTGACATCAGTTGATGCACCGAGCCAGCGATTTATTTGGACTATGTCAATTCCACGCTTGCCTCAAGGCGCAAATGCAGCAGCGCTGCTGGGCGCGCGCGAGTACCGGCGAGGGCCGCGGGGGAGACCGGGGGAGCGAAGCGCGAGGACGACACCCGCGACCGCCGCAGGGGCGGAGGGGGGCGGGGCGCTTCGAGGGGCCCAAGGCGACGTCCCCATCCCTCCCCCTCGCCTCCCCTCCCACACCCAGAACCAGGCCCCACTCGATCTCGCGACGGCACCGCGGACGAAGATGGAGGAGCAAATCATACTGGAAATTTCATTTCATTGGTTATGCAAACGCTGGTCGACCCGCTCCGTGCCGCCGCCGCCGCCGCCGCCCCTGTCCCCGCCGCCGCCGTCTCCGCTTCTGCCGCCCGCCTTCCTCTCCTGGAGCTCCGCCCCCGCCCGGGCTGGGCTCCGGCACCCACCCGCCCAGGAGCGAATGGAACCGACCCATGCAATTTTAACGAGTTCTGCTGTATATTTAATTATTGTAATATTTATAAAAGCTCGTACGGTGAACTTTGCGAGAGGGGGAGCGCCGCAGGAACGGCGCGGCAGCAGCGGTGGAGGAGAAGGAAGAACTGGAAGCGGCGCGGAAGAAGAAGAAGAAGCGGCAACTGCGCGCGAAGCAGGGGGTGGGGCCGGGGGCGGTAGGGGTGGGGAGCAGGGCGCAGGGCGCAGGTGAGCCTCTTGGCTCGAGACGTGTCGGCCGCTGATCGAACGACGACTACGAGACGGAGGCGGGAGCGGGGGCGGGGGCAAGCAAGACGATGTCGGGGCAAGCAAATGGTCATGCGGTCAGGGTTGCCCTCAGTCGGAATTTGCGCGAATTCTCCTGTATTAAATGGATATTTCCTTGCCTTTCTGCAGGAGAGAGCTAGAGACAGCGGTTGGAGAAACTCCGACACATCCCCAGAAGTGAACAAGTTCTTCTCACTATCGCGTGTTTGGGTTGCATGAAATGAACTAGTAACGTACTTTAACGACGTTACATTTTCAATTTTTTCACATAATTCAAATACTTCAACAGTATTAGATTTCAAACCTGTGTTACCAAAGTATTCTTTAAGTTAGCACAAATGTATTGCAGGAATTAATTATCGAGCTTTTGAATATTTGTTTGTTTGTTTTTCAGTAGTTTTCTGCTCACAGTGATTGCTGTTCTATACCCTCAATAATCCCTTCTACTGACAGAAAAATCTGCAAGTCTTGTTCTTCAGCTTTCTGCTCGGTGTTTCGATCCAGATTCACGTGTACCTCTGAGCGGTTATCGCGAGTAATGATCCAGTTCGTTAGCCTCATATTAAGTTTATTACGGACGGGGCATGGCCACGTACGTCAACAAAATCCACACTGGTCGGTTTTAGTTTCCACTTCACCCCTGCAATAACAATAATAATATTGCAACGCGCGTAAGAAAACTGACTCCTTCCGTACAACCTTTTGACCTGCAAGTGCATGCCAAGGGCGTAACCTACATGTTCAATAGACGATATAACTCGGGGAGCGTTGCTGCACGACGTGAGTTTTAATCAGAGAGTCACGACCGTGAAGCTAATAAACATAATATTTTATGTCAATGTACGCGACGAAAGACTTAATGGCAGCGCGTAGAAGGGCGGAGGGCAGCGTATAAAGATTCGAATGAGTGTACCGTGCATGAATGAGAACAGGTACGTGAAACGCGATTCTGTCTTGAAGAAAAGGAAGGGCACGACTAAAGCGAGCTGAATGCGAACGAAGTATATTGAAGTGCAGTAGACGTTACACTTCAATAGGAGTTCCAGACGCCACAAAATGAATGAAACAAACTTGAAAACTTACCACAATCGAAATAAAGCGATTTCTGATCACCGCACATTTCACCGAATATCCACAAGGGGGCAACGTACACCACGAGGAGAGACTGTTTCCAGCTAGTTAGATCTCCTACTAGCCCACGAATGGTCATGTTTGCTGAAATATACATCTTCGGCACTGCCGAGCCATGTATATGCCAGTAAGTAATACCTAGTATTCGTAATTACGACAACGCCCCAATGCATGCAGTGCGTATGCTGCTGTATACAAATAGATGATGCAATCTAACTTAACCTAACCATTAAACCAAGAGTAATGGGCAACGTAACCTGACATACTCTCTATCTCCTCTGTACCGACAGGGCGGACAACAACATCCGTAACGGAGAATCAACCTCCTGCGAGATGGCGAACGTCGCGGGGATGTCGTATTTCTTGAATGTGGTCCAGCGTCCCGGAGAGCGGCGTAGTCAAAGCTATGCCTTTCGTGATTCATGAGAAGGATGTGAAAAGGGGACAGATGAGAGGTTTTTCGAACCCCTCCTTTCAAATTCATTTCGTGAACTATCACTATGATGAATACTGTGGGCAGAATGACGTGTGAATGCGTTCGTTACGATTTGTTAAAAAAATATTGCATCGCACATATTGCATAATGTGTATCTCAAAATATCAAACTGTTCGTGAATTTGTATTTAGTTCATATTTTGAAACAAATTCTAACTTAATTTTATTTTATCAAGAAGAAGAAGAAGAAGAAGAAGAAGACATACAGCACAAAGATTTCCCTTTGCAGTCTCCAGAATTCACAAGAATGGTTCTTGTATTCAAAACATAAATTGTAGATTATGTGTGATAGACGCACAAAACAACTGTGATAATTGACAATTGTCAATTTCAGGAAAATTTCGCGAAGCTTTCAATAGTTTTCTTTTCTTTTCAATTAAGTAATCTAGAAATGCAAAATATTATGAAATTGCAAATGGTTTTAATCAAGCGTTCGCGTTTTGATATATAAGGAAATGGGAAAATAACACATTGTAGAGCACGTCCAGTGCAAGATAAATTTGACACTACGGACACTATTACTCTCAGTCGACTTTAAAAGACAGTTTAAAACATTTAACACAATTTTAAATAAAATAGAAAAATGACAACAGCCGAACTGAACTCTTCAAAGCCTGGATCGTGTTACTTCAAAGCGAGATACTCAGCTATCCCTTCAAGAACAATACAAAACACCAATCAGAAACGAAACATCACTCAGAAAAAAGTGAAGAGAATACTCCTTTCGGCGAATAAACGTATCACTGCTACAAGCATTATGTCTAATTCCGAATGTTCGTCTCTCAATCTTTCAAAAAGAACTCATGCTTATTCAGTTTCACTCCGAAGAGCACCCCTTTTCCCACCCTTTCTTCAGTCACTCTCCTCCTACCCGCTCCCTCACCGCGAGCGTTGTCCAGGCAACCGGAAGATCCCTTCCGAGAGAGAGAGAGAGAGCGAAAGAGAGCGGAGCCGCTGCCCGCGATCGTGTCCACTGCCCGTTCCAGCCGCCCCGCGCTCTCGCACTTATCACGCGCGCGGAAAAACCGGAATATATATTCGCGCGCAAAGAGGACAAACGCCGCCGTCCAGATACGCCGTATCGCGCATAAAATACATATTTCTGTTCGTGATTTAAAATAGCCTCTCGTATTTCCTATACTTTCCTTTCTATACGTTCTTGGCATGCATATTTAGCAGTTTTAAGAGAACGTGTATCTGCGTGATTCTTATAAATGCAAATCAGGCGAGAGAGATTTTTGCCGCGGCCTGCCGACGCCGCGGCAAAAAGACGAAGGGGATGGGAAACGCTGGGGTAGAAATTACGCGGAGATAAAAATATACTATAAAACTCCCAATGCGCCGTTAATATCTTGCATTCTAATAAGAATTTTTTCTAATTTATGGGCAGCGCCGGCCGTCGCGTCGCGAGGGGACGCTGTCCCTCGGCGCACGCGTTCGTCGCGAGTTAAGCCGCGGGCGTCCGCGGACAATGCACGCGCGCGGCCCACAGATTTCGCCCGCCGCAAAGCTCAATTTTCGTGAGGACTGACTCTACGGCAAATCCACGGGAGGCACGCTGAAGAATTCGTTCCCACCTTCTTCACACAGCTTTTGAAAAATAAAATTATGCATTTCACATCACAGTTCTTCGCTGCGACAGGACTGACTCTACGGCAAATCCGCGGGAGGCACGCTGAAGAATTCGTTCCCACCTCCTTCACACAGCTTTTGAAAAATAAAATTATGTATTGCACATCACAGTTCTTCGCTGCGACAGGACTGACTCTATGGCAAATCCACGGGAGGCACGCTGAAGAATTCGTTCCCACCTTCTTCACACAGCTTTTGAAAAATAAAATTATGCATTTCACATCACAGTTCTTCGCTGCGACAGGACTGACTCTACGGCAAATCCACGGGAGGCACGCTGAAGAATTCGTTCCCACCTCCTTCACACAGCTTTTGAAAAATAAAATTATGTATTGCACATCACAGTTCTTCGCTGCGACAGGACTGACTCTATGGCAAATCCACGGGAGGCACGCTGAAGAATTCGTTCCCACCTTCTTCACACAGCTTTTGAAAAATAAAATTATGTACTGCACATCACAGTTCTTCGCTGCGACAGGACTGACTCTATGGTAAATCCACGGGAGGCACGCTGAAGAATTCGTTCCCACCTTCTTCACACAGCTTTTGAAAAATAAAATTATGTATTGCACATCACAGTTCTTCGCTGCTGAAGCAGTATACTTTATGTAATAAATGTTCGTTTGTATTCTATTTAACAAGAATTATTGTAGTTTTTAAACAGTATCTTAACAAAACATTGTTTAATTTTAATAACAATTACTGATTTGCGTAAATATGTTCATCAGATAAACACGATGCAGGAAACACTATGTATAAATCTTGGGGTGGATTACTTCATTATAACAGAAACACCACGACGACAATCCTCCCTTTTTCATTTGAACCACTGAGCCACTGATTGGCGTATAGAGTATAAAAACTTGAAGTATAATAGTATACCTAATCGAAGGGAAGTGAAGAATTAAACTAAAATTGAAAATTTTCTAAATTCATAATCATATTTTGATTTTTACTTTTCCTTGGATTTACCTATTGATAAGTATTGAATTGAGTTCAAAAATCCAGTGGTCGCGATTTTGATGGTAAAAACACTTTTGAGAGCTCTTTAAACGAAACGAGTGTTTTTATTCTTTTACACTGAGGACAGAATTGATTGTATGTGTAAGTGTCGCACACAGATTAAGGGTAGATTAGAAAATTGCAGCTCTTTCATGGTTCATACGTCAGGAACAGGTTTGTCACTGCTGGTTCAAAGAATTTTAATATTGGAGCGTATGTCGAGGAGATACTTGCAGTTTTCTCACCGTGTTTTGTGAGAAAACTGTATGTATCTCCTCGACATAATCTTAAAAACAGCAACCTAAAGAACACGTAATGGGGCCATGAGATAAGGCATTACTCTGGTTCCCCTGTGCCCGGTTCGCACCAAACAAATCCTCACCGTTAATCATTCATGGGGAGAATTGGTGACAAAGTACAGTTGACTCCGGTTATAGTGAACTTCTT
This sequence comes from Teleogryllus occipitalis, assembly GCA_011170035.1. NCBI lineage: Eukaryota > Metazoa > Arthropoda > Insecta > Orthoptera > Gryllidae > Teleogryllus > Teleogryllus occipitalis. Next base: position 44,621 of record BLKR01005362.1, read on the forward strand.
GGGACTAACATTTTTGGTTCACTATATCCGAGGTTCACTACATTCAATCTCAAAATTAAATAGAATTTCTCCATAACGATTAATTTTATCATAGAGGTTCAGCAAAATACATTAACAGCACGAACTGAAACTTTTTAAATCATTATTTGTCCTTAAAAAATCCAACAAAATTGAAATTGAAGCAAGCATTCGCGCGTCGCCGCCGCCAGTTGTAGCCCACGCACGACACGACCTTTGCTTCCACAGTGAAACAGAGTGGCGTAAGGTTATTTGTAAGGTATCCATTCCGGGTCCGCTACCTTCACCTAAGGGAAGACGTCTTCAATTATGACCTTCGGCCGACGATAGTTTTTTCAAGCCGCCTAGTGTTGGAATATGTGGCATTGAGGCGATGTATTCTTTTCCAGGAGGGATTTAATTTCCAGGACGTTGTATATTTCCTACGTTCACTACAGTCGAGGTTCAGGTTCACTACAACCGAAGCTTCTTATGCTTATTTGTAATATAAGTGAAACGGGATTAGTGTCATACATCACTATAACCGAGGGTTCACTATATCCGAGTTCACTATAACCGTCGTCGACTGTAAATAAGGAGTAAAAAATGGGAAAATCCGGACAATAATTATCTATCCCAAAGTAGCAGGGAAAGAAGGATTGGCTATTAGGTCGGTTCCAATGCTTCCACACCACCCCATCATTCACCAGGTCCATATCCGTTACGTGGGTGGAACAGTTGGTAAATAAATTCAACTTTTTAAAATGAAAAGTACTAAAACCAGAAAATATTTTGTTTTATCTATCCACATTTCCATATATTGATCAATATATATGCACGTTGTAATGCCTTTCTTACAGTCTAGAGCCTACGGCTTTGCCACTGTTTGTGAATACTTTATTAAGGCTTGTAGCAGCAAGAACTGCTCATCGTTTCGGCGCCTTATTAAAAATACTGAAAACTACATTTGTTTTATTTCTCCGACGGCGCTACAGATGAGATCGGGTCGTGGCTTAACATCCGCGGTCTTGAAGGGACGCCAACGTCTTTCACATTGCAGTGCGAAATTGATCAGAATCAATCTGATTCATATGAAAGTTATCGAGACATAACATTGAATTTCAGTATCACACACAGTAATGTGGCATCATGTATATACCCCTATCAGACGGAGAAACAACATTGAATTAGAGTGCAATTGGTTCCAGAGATAATACAATGACACGTGCACTTGTTCAAATATATTAAAGTTATCACATTCTGTCGTTGTATTGAAATACAATATGCAACAATAAATAACACAGGTAATGCTACAGTGTTTAGCCTTTATATTTAATATTCATAAACGGTTATTCAGTTTTAAAACATTTCTTGCATATCAGTCTTTTAGGGGATTACCCATCGCAATGTGAAACAAGTGGCATTTTTTCTACTGAATTACACTGCAAAGGACCACACACAAATATTTTATGCAATGGATAAACAACAAAAAGAGACCAACCGGTAGTGAAGCGAACCGGGGGCTGGGGTGTGTGATATTAGTTTTTTCAGACATAAAAGTAGAATTTTAATTGGATTTTTATATTACTCGAGGTCTTGTGTTAATAAAGAATCGACAGCATCTTAGGTGCTACAGTTATCTCACAATTTCAAATCATTATCAGAATTATACAGACGTAGATATATATTATTGACATTTCTGAAATCTTTGAAATAATCTTCATAACTAATTTCTAATACGCGCACAAATTGAAAGAAAACTATGCAGCCTCCGACTCTGTGAGAGGCGTCTAAAATTTTGTTATAAACCCGAAAACTTGGGGGAAAATACAAAAACAATACAAGTGCTTCTATTTGACTGAAAAATTCAAATATTTTGTTGTATTATTCCGCCTATGCTCATACGGCGCTTAGAGATTGCATTTTCATTCTCAGTACGTCATTGTTTAAGACACAGCTCACCTCATGCGACAGCAAATCTAAAAGAGATATCGCTCTCCATTAAATATTTACTGTTCACGAGAAACGCCATAGACCAGTGATTTTGTGACATTATAGGTACGTCAAGAACTGATGTATCGTACATATCTATACTATGTTGTTGCAGTTTTTTGTGAAGACATATTAATGTGCTTGCTACTTTTTGAAAATCCATTTTGTGTGATTTTGTTTTTCAGCATTTTTGCTACTGCAGGCCACTAGTTAGTCCTAAAATATATAGAATTTCTTCAAAATTATTGCAATATTCCAATTCTGGATTTCAGACGTCTAAGGTGAAGGGAATGTTGCGAAATACCACGCACCCAAACTATAATTACACGGGAAAAAGAACATTGAACTGAGATATGAATACACTTCACCCAAAACTATAAAGTTTAAAATCTGACCAGTGTTTTTTCTTGAATTATTTTATACATAAGTCACAAGTACTTTGTTTAAGAACACGTTACATTTCAAGCGTAGATATAGAAACCCTTATATTCGTGTCATATTTCTCAAAAAACTTTGCATATCAGATAAAAGTATTGTATTATAATCTTGGACAAAGATGGTGGAGGGAGAAACGCAATCCATGTACTAACCATTTCGCAGTCACAAATGTACCGAAGACAGAGGTTGAACGACACTTGAAAGGAAGAAAAGAATTCATAAGCACACTTCATTTCATAAGATTTCACTATCATCAGGAACAAAACACACGATTCGTCACAAGTACTCATCTTTGCCTGTCGCAAAAAGCACAGGTTGCATATTTAGTCCGGTTCTCAAAACCTCCACTGCTAGCACGAATGGCATCAGCCTCTCTTAGAATCGTCCTCATGTACTTTTCGTCTCCACCCGACGTCAATGGACAAGATGCACAATAGTTTAACTTCCATATTACCTTAAGTGACTTGTTTCAACTTTCAGATAATATTAAGATCTAGATATAAAATGCGTATGTAAGATTCTCTCGCTTTCGAAATTATTGGGAATACTAATTTAGAACTTTTTCCACCAAGCCCCAAATTCACGGAAAGGCAGAGCCTCATTTGTTATGACATTTTTAAACAAATATATCCAATCTCTGATATAAATTTGTTTCTTTTCCTAACAAATATTGAGCAGAACATTCTATAATACTTTTATAGCAAGGATCTCCTACGATGTGCAGTGTTCAATAACATCATGTCATGGTTGTTTTATAAATGGATGAAAATGACGGTTGAACCAACGAAGCTGGAAAGCTGTTACGAATGAAACTATACATCTATTTTCAAAGTCGGGAGCAGAGTACAAAATAAGATGGTCCCGAGTACAGCGGCTCGCTTCTCAGATCTTTATGACTGCCAGCCCGCACTAAGTAAAGGCGATACATCCAACAGTGGGACGCGCGCGACAGGCGCGGTCCGGCTACAGGGGTCTCCGCCGCCCGCCCCGCCCGCCCCGGCGGCACCGCGGCAGCGCCGGACAGCGCAAAAACATAATGCTTTCTATCCATTTACATTTGTGTACATTTCATTTATCTTTTCAACATATTTTTCGTTTTCTCTCCTACGAGCGCCACACAGCCCGCGCGCAGGGAGGGGCGTCGGCCGCGGCGGCTCGGGGGTGGGGGAGGGGAAAACACACGGCATATTTGCATGCATGGCTCGATTCCATCGCGGGATTATCATGGCCGGGTATAAATTAGACGTACGCGACACATCGCGATATCGGCGCGGGCGCGGCAGCGATGGCGGCGAAGCGGGCGGCCGCAGACGGGCGCGGGTGGGCACGCCGGCGGGCGGGCCCCGCAAGTGCATTTGCATGTCGCGATGCGGCGCCGATACCTCCGAAGGGAGCTCGACGCCGGGCAGGGCCGCCGCCGCCGCCGAGGCCCGCCTGACTTTCGGAAAATGAAATCTATTAATTACGGAGGGCGGAGGCGACGCGAGGGAAAGGGCGGTGGCGGGGGCGGGGGTTGGCGGCGTACGGGAATTTACGGGCGAAGCGGGATCGCGTTCGGATCTAGAGGCCCATGGGAGAGAGGCCTCGGCTCCCGCCCCCGCCGATATTCGACCGCCGGCCGATACGGGCGACCAACGTTCCGCATCATCTTAATTAAAGAATGCATCAACCTGTCGACCGCCCGCCGCGGCCCCTCAGGAGTCAGGTGGCGAAGCGGCGTGGGGTGGGGCACGGCGGAGCGTGGCGGGGCGCCCGAAGGGCGACGAAGAGCCTCCGGCCGCGCCACCGGGGACGCGTGAATGTACGCTGCACACCCGCTCCCATGAATGGAATTACCGACGAAGACGCCTGCGAGGAGGCTGCACAAGTCTTCCTTTAGTACTTGTTCCGTACACACGTCTTCATACAGAAGCGCACACGGAGGACAGGGCTTCCAGAAAATTTCAGACGGGACCGAGAACCCTATGCAATAAATATTTTATGGCCGTAAATATGAACAAATTCTTATTTCCACCTTTTTAAGCTGACAATTCGGGGAATTTACACAGGACATTCGGGGAAGAGGTTCTCCAAACCATCTGGTAACTCTGTAAATGGTTCATCATAAAATCAATTGTATTTGTTCCTTCAAACATTAAAGTTATATTTTAATTCTCCTTGTTCGTTTTATTTGCTTCCAAATAAAACATATCCCTTGAAAATAAGATGTATGATGGATGTTTGATGGAAATGGGGCCCCAAAGGTGTCTCTTAGTTCCCCCACGTATTTTACGCTGCTCAAGCCAATGCACAACTTACAAGGAAGTGGTCTTTCGTAAACGTATATTATGCTAACTTGACAATCACGGTATTGTTTAATTAGATTAGTACGCAGAATTCTTATGTCACCTTCAGCATTTTGTAATTTTGGCTCAAATTGACGTGTCGACTCACTCATGTCGATTTCTCATTCTTAAGAGTTTAATACATTCCGTTTCTCATGTATTACTCCTATAATGGTTTCCCTTTTTTTTATTGACAGCTGAAAGACATATTTCCTTTCTTATTTTTTTTTAACTCTCTTGACATTTTCGTTAATTATGTTCAAAAAGACTTACACTTGTATTATTGCTGAACGTACACTTTACCAACTTCCAAAGCGCGTAGAAACCGAAACAAAACTGTTCAGCGCCGATTCGGTAGCCGAGATCTCCAAGGCAGTATATAGTTTCGTAGCGACCTCGGACTGAAGAGTCGCGGGTTCGAGTCCCGTCTCGGGCATGGATGTATCTGTGTTCGTTCATTCACCCCCGATGCGACCTTAAATACAAAAATCTGTTGAGCCGTCGGTTCGTTATATACCCAGGAAACCTTGAAAAATTCAAAAATAATGAAACAATTTCGAATTTGGTTTTAAAAAAGCTCATATTTGATTATGTAATTCGGCCTATTTTCGTACTGCACATATGAACTGAATTTTAATGCTCTGCGCGTCGATTAGTTCGACGAATAGTTGACGTCAGAAAGACTCCACGAAAGACGCCACCCGCATTATTCTTTCATTCACATGTTGCGCAATGGAACAACATTTTTGGTATTTTTGGAATGTAAATAACTATTGTAGGTTGGATAACCGTATATACTATACTATGTTATAGCAGTTTTGGTGAAGACAGTTTTTGTTAAAATACATTTAATTTGTTGCATTGTTATAGGAGAGTATTTTCTGCGTTGTTATTGAGCAGAGTGCGTGCTACGTTTTCGAAAACAATTTTTATGGATGTGGGTAGCAATAATTTTGCTGATGCAGCCCACAAGTTTATAGTCTACTAATTACTTGCATATTCTATTCAGTAAATGAATATTCTTTCTAATCCTATAAATGGACATAAATGACTGTGCTACGGTACTAAAATGTTACGTGTATAACTCTTAATTAAGAAAAGATACGTCCAAGAGTGATTCATAGTAAACCATTTCTTACTGCAAATCATACAATGCAAGTTAAATATTAACGGTCGATGGTAAGTTAAAACACGCAGATAACCTTTTACACATGTGGAAAGTAATTGAATTCGTTCCAATTAGATGAGCGACATGATGCGCGACCAGAATATATTTTACATTCTTTGTAAACGTAGGGACGCACTCGGAAGGCGGAATTATTTCAGGCACGCGAAACAAAATGCACAAGAACTCATTAGGAACGCTTAGTACCAGTATTAATTGAAGACTTCAATTCACTTCTCACAAGCACGTCATAATTGTATAATATTCCACAGCAACGCCCGCCCGCGCACGCCCTCTTCCTCGCCCCCTCACCACCCCCCTCCGCCCGCGTCTGCTCTTCGTCTTTCGGAGCGCGTCAAACATTCGGAATTTTTATTAATACTGTTACGGCGGCTTATGGTGGTGCGCCGTTCACAAATTAGAATGAAATATGCAACGGCTTTGTAAATAACCAAACGACGTCCAGACGAGGAGCGGGACCGCGCGGTGGCCACATTTCCTGGGCTGCGAGCAACGCCGCGCCGCGCCGCCCGCGCCACGCCACACCACGCCACGCAGCCGCTGCGTCGGAGTTCGTCCAACAGTGCCTCCACACCAAGCATCGGCAGGAAGGAAATTCACTTGGCCAGTGCTGGGTTAATACACAGATTAAGCATGTGTTTAGAACCCCATTTTTGTGAAACAAATATAATGAATTATATTAGTTCATAGAAATGAAATAAATAAATAAATAAATAAATAAATGTTAATCGCCTTATTTACGTCACAAAAATAATGAATTTAATTCACATATTAAAAATGACATTATTATAAATAATACAGCATAGTCTCACAATAACAGGAAAAATATAGAATTTAACTACAAAAACAAACCTGAACAAGCCCCAACAGAAATAGCTCACATATTCAATGAATACTTTTCAGAAATTGGTAAAAAATTAATCTCTCATTTCTCTCAATTCATCTCACAAAACCAATCTCAACATTTTAAAAATCATTAGAGTAATCGAGAATCAATTCTGTCAGGACCACATACAAGTTTTGATCAAACGAAGTGGTTGATATTTGCAATTACTCCCTAAGAACAGGCGTCTTCCCGAAAGTATTCAAAAGGGCAAAAAGTAAACTATAGTTAACTATAATTGATTGATTAGTGATTCACGGCGCGTCAACTGCTACAGCCATTAGTCCCGTAAGTGTGGTGCATGCTTTTTGTCATATGAAGTGTCTCAACTGGCCTCCCGGCATGTGTGGTAGTGTAATGCATGTAAGTGTAAGTTAGGGGTGAGGATACGACAAGGAAGAGGAAGGAAAGATCACGCACGGTCCGTGGCCCTTCTGATAGGACTCCGGCATTCGCTCGGTGTTGATCGGAGAAACCGCGGAAAACTATGTTCAAGCGGTTAGAATTCCCTTCCAGATTGAATTCGAACTAGCTATCTAGGTAGTGACGAAAATCCTGCTACAGTCGGAACACGACCTTAAGACCTCCCGGTCAGAGGCACTGCAGTGACATTAGCTGGCCCCCTGAGCCACCTCTCCCGGTGGCAATGGTCATGATCCAATGAACTACATACGTATATCCTTGCTCTTAGGATTTTCCAAAATTCTGGAAAGGCTTTTTAACGACAGACTCAAACAGTTTCTCAATGTAAATTAACTCCTCACAAATGCAGCTCACATGGCTTCCGGAGTAATAGGTCCTCAGACACAGTCCTTTTCTCCTTTTTAAAAGACATACTAGTTGCATTAAATTAGAAGAGCATTCTCATTAGCCTTTTTCTTAGATTTCTCAAGCGCCTTTGACATTACTGACCGTTGCATACTTTTAAAAAACTAGAAATGCTAGGTATCTGAGGCATTGAAGGCCAACGGATCAAATCATATTTATCAAACCGTAGCCAAGAAGTTACCAGCACATTAAAGAAAATACGATTTCATCACACTACTCTTGCCCTCAATTGTGAAGTTTCGCAAGGATCCATCCTGGAGGCAATTCTGTTCCGTATACACATTAATGGCACGTTTTTGCCTTTAAACAAAAAAAAACAAACAAAAAAACAATTGTTTGCAGATCATACAAACAATCAACAAGCGAAAACAAAACAATGATTAGAAAAAGAAACCCACAAAACCTGGTACGCGCTAGTAAAATTATTTTGAGACAAACTCATAATAAACGCCAGCAAGACATTTGCTTAAAATTTCATGAATTCACGAATTAAAGTAAAATTCTCACAGCATTTGTTCACAAATAATACAATATCTCATGAAACTTCCCACCTCTGACTCACAATCATCTACAGTGGAATGCTTACATCTCAGAACATAACAAGAAGCTCACCAAATCTTGCTAAGCCCTGTACATGCTCAAGTCAAGCTCCAAAACTGAGACATTTTGGACAGTGTGTTTTGCAAATGTGCTCTCATACCTAGAATATGGAATAATACTCTGTATATACGTCGTTGAAAGCTCTCGCATATTTTTCATCCCCCCTAAAATACTATGAACAATGACCAGCAGTTGGAGTCTTGCAATCCTTGATCAAAAAAACTAAGCATTTCTCCTATCCTATGGATGTATATACTATCAGAAATAGTGGCAAATTACTTTTATTTCAAATCTCAGACAAGGGTGTATGCTACACTGAAAGGCACATGTAGAAGAGAAGAAGTTCAAAAGAAGGAAGGCATTATGATATTTATTTCCAACAGTAAATATAATTATATCCCTAATCAATCCGTTCAACAATCCGTTCAATTGCGCATGCCACGGATTTTCGGGTGAACCACCCCCCCACACACACACATTTTCATCGCCTACCAAAGGCTTACTTCCCCTACGTTCAATGGTGGCGCCTCCAATACATTAACAGTTGACGCTCTTCAAGTCCGATTGCATCATACGCACATGGCTCTATTACGTGGCGTCGAGTGAATATTATACAGCTCCAAGAAAACGCCTAAATACTCAGGAGAGATGGTCTCCTCCCATGCGTCCCAACAGACAAAGAGACGCCATCAAGATCGTTTTCTATGCGATACATATTTGAATTTAGCAAAATATAAGCTCCTGAAATTAGTTTTATCGGACGATAAAAGAAATTTCATTGGGAATTCATATTTCGTTGCATGTAATCACCGACATAAGTCAGCGTAATTCTGTTTTGCTCCAAAGCTTGGGGTCATTAGGTCAACTTCATACTTCTTCCATCGCCTAAGACTTTCACAGTTCACTCCTCGTTCCCACAGCGATACCACCTCCACTACGCATTCACAGCCAATTGCATTTCACTCCACCTCACATGTGCAGCCTCTTCGCCCCCTTTCCCCGGCGCTCTGTTCCCATCGCTGGTCCCCACCGCCCCGCAGCCACCGTCGTCGCCTGCTCGGGCCGCCCGCGCCGCCGCCGCCGCCGCCGCGCCGGCAGCAGAGAGGCAACAGTAACGACCCGGCGGCCGCGGTGACATGTCAGCGGTGGCGGGGGAGAGCGCGTAAATAATGGAGGCGGCTAGGAAATCGGGCGGTGGCGGCGGTGGCGGTGGCGGCGGCGGCGGACGAGCGGGCGGCGCGGCGGGGCGAGACGAGGCAGCCGAGCTGCCTGGGGGGCGCGAGCCGCCGCCGCCGCCGCCGCCGCAGCTGTTTGCTCGAGTGACTCACCGCACCGCCTCGCGACGCCGCCGCCGCATCGATTTTTTTAAAAGTATTTAGCTGTAAATAATACAGGCTGCGGGCGGGGCCTGCCTCATGCAACTGCAACATATTCAATAACGCGGAGTAGCCCGCCCGGGCCCAGCGTTTCTTTGTGTTAACAGCCAATCTCCAGGGTCTGCAAGTTTCATCGCGCCGCCGCGCCGCGGCGCTGCCTATCAGACTCCACGGTGCCCGGAACCGGGTATAGCTACGTTCCGCAACTTTTTCGATTCATTGGGTTAAACTAGTGGCTCCTAACGTTCCTGGTACACGAAGATCAAGAAATGGATGCTTTACGATACAAAGATAATTCACCTTCTTTGGGTTCTTGTATTTTTGTACAATACCCCCAAAATAAAAAATTAAAAAAAACAACATGAAGTTTCGCCAGTGGGGATACTTCTGAAAAAACCTGCCAATTGTTGACATTTTTCGGTATTCTTAAACGTTGAACATGTATTGCTCAAATGCAGACATACTGTAAGTTTTATAAATAGTGAAATACGAATCATAGAAAATATACGCAAATATATTTTCAAAGAACTCAACTATGCGCTAAGAAAACTTTCAAGTAATTCTCTGTAAAGTAACAATTACTTTAATGACTACTATAATAACAATTATTACAAATTTCCGTTCCAGATCTGCATTGAATCGAGATTTTGTTTCTCAAATTACCAACCAAGGTACACCCCAAAGCAGAGCATCATAATCAATGTTAAAAAATACAAACGTTGGGTCGTCAAGAACTTCCCGCGCCCATACGCTATGAGCTGGCATGACGGAGAGATTTAGCCGAGGCTCGAGAAATAATCACGATATTCTTCTTCGTTGACAGCTGCCTCCGGGACGAGCTTCGCCGCCGCTGTGGCCGCCGCAGACAGCCAGAGACAAAAACAAATGCACGCGCTGGAAAGTGCGTCGGCGTATAAAATACTGTCGCCGCGACCAGAGTGCGCGCCGCCGCGGCCGTGCGCGTCGTCGCGCCGCGGGCGAAGGTCGCCCGCAAGACGAAATTCGCTCCGCCAGGTCCCGGCAGCGTATACGCGACTCTGACAGTTCCTTGCGTTGTTGCCACGCATTGTTACGCACATGGCACCAGCTACACGAGAGATAAATGAACTCTCAAAATATTCACATTTACTGACAGGCGATGACACGTTTTGATATCATGTTCATAACTAGACATCGGATGTTTAGGCACTAAAAAATCGTCATTTAGGTGCCTAAAAAGGCACTGAAAAAGTCAAGAATAAGGAGAAAAAAGGCACTGTTATAAGTTACATACACAATAAAATGGAAAAATTGTATTTGTCTATATTATTTTGTAAACTTAAATGCACAAAACCAGTTCGTTTATTTTGATGTTAAACTAGATTTACACGTTTACAACTCTTCTACATTTTATTCTTAATAGTTTCCATTAACCAGTAATATTTACATTTACCAGTAACTTTTCAAGGACCACAATTTCAAATTTCCAACGACTGGGAGACAAAATCAGTTTGAATGTGGAGAAGGATATCAGAAACACGTGACTGGCATATATTTTAGCAGTCCAACACTAGCAACACTGAAACCTTCTGGGAATTTATATTTATTCCACTTAAAATTTCGGTTCCCTCGGTGTATTGTCAATCGTCCATGTTCTCAGATCATGGCTGGTTTTTATGAAATAGGGAAATGGAGAAAAATCAGTTGGTATACTTTCAGGAATTCTCTCGTAATTTTAAATTTCAAGATTTGAATTGAAGGTTTTGTAATGAATGGTCATGTTGGACCATCCCCGATTTTACGATATCTTAGCATTGTATATAAATATAATAAATAAAAGGCAAAAAAGGCCTAAAAAAAGGTATTTATGCAAAAAATAGGCATTTATGCTAAAATAACCAGAAATCAGCATTATAAAACTTCCACATACGTCATCATTTGTCATGATTCATGGACATATATTATCAGCCTTTGAATAAGATCTCTAGAAAAAAATAGGTATTTCCCTAAACATCCGATGTCTATTCATAACCTTCGCCACAACCGAACCTTATCGCCCTCCAAACTGCATTGAAAACTCCATGCACCAAGCTCAGCGTGGCTTCGTTTTCTATTGGGCTTAACTGCAATGCAGCCGCACATCTACCCACAAGGTCGAGAGGTAATAATTTTCCGCCGTTCATCTTTTCTGCCTCGAAATATTCGCGAAAACAAACAAAAATTCACGATCCTCGTTAACACTACACGTTTGCGTGATGCATCTCTCACGAAAATCTCAGCCTTGGAACAAAGCACTCGGCGCTCGGAAGTGACACACCAACTGGCCTGGCACGCATCGGCAAGGCACATTTCTGATACTGCTGATGACAGGGATCTGCGCGCTTCTGAAGCGACTTCATGTGAGTCAGATGAACGGCAACGAGAAAGTAAACAAATCCTCGCAAGCCGATTGCTTCAGAGCAGGTCACATGACGTACCAGAGCACGTGGTGAGACAATTGTCAGAGTCGCTTCTACGCTGCCGGTACTGTAGTGATGGAAAATTTTACCAAAACATGGATACATCGTCTCGATACATCGCTCAAGGGTTTTCGATGTCGATGAAAACATTGCCGAGAAAACATCGATGTTTTAATTGTAGACTAATAAACATGCTATTTTCCTATCCATTTTTAATTACAGTACGTAAAACGGATGTATTTTATTGTTTGTTTTCCAGCACGTCAATTGTACTTAAAAATTATTATCCAATGTAAATAATAAAATTAGCAATAAACAACATCGTGTTTTGCTATCGATTTCGTGTTTCACTGTCGATTCAGGCAATGACACGCCTGGCGATAACATACATTCATAACACGAGTAGCTCTCCAACTTCCTCAGATTACGCAGACGAAATGTGCAGCGTGATAAAGAGGATGACGCAAAACAACGATATTGATGTGGATTGCTGCTGCTCTATAACGTGCCTAAACCCCTTTATTTAAAAAATTAAAAATTAAAAGCCATCGATGTTTTTGCAACAAAATATCGACGAGGAGAAAATATCGACAGCAAACTATCGATATTTCTGGAGGAAAACATCGATGTTTTAAAAACATCGATTTTTTTTGCCATCCCTAATCCGGCCCCGACTACGAGTTTCGAAAGGCGATCGCAGGAAGTCCAAAAGGACTCTGACCGGCAAGAAGACCTAATTGTGCTGGCCGGCCAGCAGAAGAAACGGATACTAAAGAAGTTTCAGGATGGAAATGTGAAATATAATTGCATTACGGAAGAGAAAGCATGACACAGAAAAGCAACTGAGCTTGCAGCTGTAGGCGTCTGACGTGAGGTCAGTAGTTAAGCTAGATCAGTAAGGTATACTCATCGCATGCATTATCGTAAAGAACAATATTTGCGTCAAGGATAATACATGTATTACAAAACGAAATCTAGTCTTCACTACAGAGCAGGCAAGAACGCGACAAAATACACTCAGCCGATCCTGTGGCCGAGTTCGCTAAGGCAGTAGAGTCGCAGCGATCTCGGACCGAAGCTGCAGGTTCGAGTCCGACCTCGAGCAGGGTTGTATTTGTGTTTGTCCTTTCACCTCTTATTACCACCATACTGTTTCATCTTCACATGTACCATAACGTTAACACAAATAGCGGTCGCTAATAACCTAGATGTTGATGCGACCTTCAATAGCAAAAACAAAATAAAAAAAAAACACTCCGGGAAACACACGTTGCGAACCCCTCCTGAAATAGAACGGCAATTTTCACAAACGCGAAATATTATTACTACAATGACACTAACGTCTTTTATTCACGAGAATCTTTCATGAAAACTCCTTCTTTTCAACGTCTGAACTAATCCAAAACGACCTTTCCAACACTAAATTCCAGACCTTAACACATTTTATTGCCACAATTTTTCCTGTTAACGTTCCTTGTAATTATAATGTTTGGTAACCACATCGGATTCGTTCCCGACAATGCGTCATAAGGACTGATACGTTACATCGAAACTTAAAAAATTTTAAATTAGGTTTCTTGAAGAAAATAACATATCTTGTATAATACTCTAATAGCTGTAAATAAAAAGGATAAGAAATATCCTTCCGTCGAAAGACAAATCAAACATCAGGACCTACGAGAAGGAAATTCGAAACAAAACGGCCAGGTGCATCCACTACTGTCGGGGGGGATAGTGACCTCAAATTGCCTTCACGTGCCCCCCAGCGGTTGCGATTGCCCCCTCGCCTCCTTCCGGAGCGGGAGATAAGCCACCCGCGCGCCCCAGCAACAGGCCGCCGCGCCCTCCGACGGCCATAAATCGCAGCACCCCGAAGCGGTGCAAGACGCAGCCCTTCTGCCACCGCACCGCGCCGCGCCGCAGGTAGTTGGCGCTGGGGGAGAGACCCGGCGACTCCGCCGAGGAACTCGCTCTTTTGATCTAGATTCAGAGCGCTGCACAGGCACCTGCGATCGAACAAATAATGGAGACGGGATGATAAATAACGACGAGGTGTCATCGTATGTGACTCAAATATTTCACATTAAGGGTTATGATGTATCGCTTATCTGCAAGAATTCCAAAACGCACACTTGCGGCAAAGGCTATCCTTAAAGATCATACCAATAAATATTAGGTATGAGATGAACCCATTTTTGAGTTTTATTACTTCTAAACATGGTCCCTATAGTTTTTTTTTGTCATTTGCAACTTGCATTTCTGCTTTGAAAGCAGTAAATTAAATGAGTTTATTATAATTATCAAAATACATTAACACATAACGTATTTATTGAAGGAATCATCAATAAATGAATATTAAACACTCTTCATTGACAGCTTCTTCAGTTAAAAAATACACACCTTCCTGGCTGTATTCGGACTGCTTGCATACTCTTTCAAGGCACAATGCGTCAGAATTCCCCTAAGACATACACCTTGAGAGACAAGGGACCCTAAGGTCGAATTCTACGCTGACGCTAAGCCCGTCTCCTTCAATGTCCGGTTGCCACGACTAAATCGCGTGTCACAGGGATAGATAATTTAATACAAGCTTGCAGATGCATTCATTTCATTAAGAACATCTCTCTGCCAATTTCATTAAATTCACAGGAATTCCGTTTTATGGAGATTTGTTTCCTGCAAGGCAACTACAAATGCCATTGAGGTTATATCTAGAAGTGTTAAAAAAATGAGACAATATTTCTTTTGATCATTATTAGGGGATAGATTTTGATGACCTAAAACATTGCCAAAAATGATCAATGAAATGCACTTAAAATGCTTTAAAATGCTCTAAACCAAACAAAAATGACGTAAAAAATCTTATCAAAACCATTTCGGATGAATAACTCAAGCTGATGGATACGTTACTGATGAAATCGAGGCTTCTGTCATTCGTTCGAATGAACTCAGCTTGCAAACCTTAGGACTATTCTTTACCAGGAAATCTTTATCTTTAGTTATTCCGAAATTGGCCGAACCGGCAATGGCGCTGATACACGTCACAAGAATTACAAACTCACAACCTGTAGTGAAAACAATATCTGAGCAAACAAATCGAATAAGCTATTGAGTAATTCTGTGAAGAACATTTGTTGCATCTAGTAAATACTATTTGAAGCAAGTACCATTAAAAATGACATTAAAATCGATTAAATCAGCCAAAAATACATTAAAAATGACAGAAAAAGGTAAAAAAAGACTTATTTGTCGAAATCGACAAATGAAAAATAATGACCTATAAAAATGGGTCATTTCCTTTTGTCTTAACATAAAATTAATTTCTGTACTAAAAGACATTGTTCTCAAGTAAAAATACATTTCATTAAAATTCGCCCTCTAATCATTACATTCTCACCGTGATATTATTATTATTATTATTATTATTATTATTATTATTATTATTATTATTATTATTATTATATTATTATTATTATTATTATTACATTCAAATATTCATGCCAGCCAAAGGCTACGGATCATTTAAAAGGCATTCAAAACAACTGGATTTTCTTTCTGCGGATATGTGACAGAAGAGGAAGAACAGCAGCCGCGTGAACAATAAAGCGACACAAACATTAGGATAAATGTATTCGTGTCTGTAATCTTCGTGTACAATCACACACAGTTGTACGTATCTATCGATAAAGGATGTCACGAGAACGGCCAAGTTCGTTCTCTGCCCTGACTTCACGTACATCATTACAATAATTTTTCATGACAGTAGACTTTTGAAGCCAATTGCCGAAACTTTCAAATACACTTTCATTTCATATTCCTATAGAGTCGATAATCCGTTACTGAGATAAATCTGGTTATGAACTTTCTTTAATTTTGAGATGGAGAGAAACAGCAAAACGCGTTTTCAAATCACATTTAGTTATGACGTTTCTATATTTCAGAGACAGAACAAGCAAATGAAAAGAATGGAATTGCGAAAAGAACGAGTCCAGTCTTCTTTAAAATAAAAGGAACCCAGACCATATCAGGTAGGCCGCAGAGAACACCAATACTCGTAAAATAAACCTGGCGAGCGTTAGCCCGAGACTTACGCATTACAACCTCGATATTCCTCCTGTCCCGCGGTATTCCACAATAGCCAACATCACGTCACCAATTCTGCATTTACTATTGTCCCCTTTCACCAAAAGATACGCCAACTGTCTCAAATACGCTCCATTTTAGCACCTTCCCTTGTTCTGAGCGTGACGCCTATCTACTCGTTCCGCGCGCGGACAGAACGCGTCAAAAGGGCGGGCAGGTAGTGCAACGCCCTGGGGCGGGAGCGAGGGCGGCCGACGGAGGGGCGGTCCATCCAATACGCCCCGCGCCCTATCTCGCGTTGATTAGTTATCAAAGCTCCGTTTTACGGCGGCAGACGGGGCGCGGAGGGCGGCGGCCGGGGGGCGGGGGGCGAGAGCCGACGCCCGCGGCTAACGCGAGTATAAATTTGCGCGCCGTTCTGCCGGAAGAATGCGGCGCGCTGGTCTCGTAAACGACGCACTGTGCGGACAGCGCCCCCTCCCCACTGCTCGTCGGTCGCGCTATCTTTCTCGCACACCGCTCCCCTCCCCGGGCTTCTTTTTTTTCCCCGGTAGTTCTCCCTCGCGGGGAGGTTGTCCTCGTGACACGGCGCGAGCGGGGGAGGCAGGCGTCGCGGCGGGCGAGACCCCGGTGCCCTGCCGGCCCCGCCCCCACATCCCCCACGCCGTCGCCACCGTTACCGCGCCGAAAAGGGCTGGATTAACCGCGACCACCGCCGAAAGATTTACGACAGAACCGGAAATAGCGTACTTCGAAAGTAGGCCGACCGAATACGTATTGTTATTACGCAAATTTATACCGACATCACTTGAGAAGAGAAGGTTTCCAGAAACAAGGCCTCCTTGGGCAATTGGTATCGGCACTAAAATGGAAATGGTAATATTGAATTCACGGGTTCAGAAAAGATACGGTCTTCGAAGGGAAAATAAAAGCGAAGGAGCCATGCCCACTTCAGGTGAAAGAGTAATGGCAATGCAAGGAACAAGTTTTACGGTGGTATTTTACAATTATTACCAACTGCACTATTTTCGAAGATATTTTCCCTAAAGAAAATGTATTATTGCATGCCCGTTCGACGATGACAGTGCAACCCAATAAACTTTAATGATGTTGCAAATTTCCGAGTTCCGGAGGAAATAACTTTTCGTTTAGTCAATAAACCGTTGATTAACTACGAAAAGAATAGTCAAGTAGGCGTTTACGTGAAGAGCGCAGGGAATCGAATAAGGAAGATATATTTCATTACTGATTTAAGAAGGTGTATTTTATTATTTCCAGTATTTCAGGTCTTTCAAATATTTAATAACGTTCACTGCAGTATTATTGCTTCAGCATTCCTGTTTTCTATCCACCACTTTTAAACTTGAAGTTTTATTTCATGAATTAAGCATTAACTTATTAAATAAATTAGAATTAATTAATTCTAAAAGAAAGCGTACCAAATTCTGGCATGATAAAATGCATGTAAAGCGAAGACAACATTATCATCTATCATTGTAGTGGGTTGAACACGTTGAGAAAGAAACCGGAAGAAGAAACAATGAAGGGTAAAACATGAATTGTCCTCTTCCCGACGAGAATTAATAAATATACAATGTAGATCAAAAAGGACATACAATTTAATTCTACAAAATTGATGTAAGATAAAACATTTATTTC
Organism: Teleogryllus occipitalis; assembly: GCA_011170035.1. Classification (NCBI taxonomy): domain Eukaryota; kingdom Metazoa; phylum Arthropoda; class Insecta; order Orthoptera; family Gryllidae; genus Teleogryllus; species Teleogryllus occipitalis. The sequence continues at coordinate 62,425 of BLKR01005362.1, forward strand.
TTTGTACCGAGGAAGTTCCCAAATGACAATTAACCCAAACTTTTTTTACTCTACCACATTCATATTTTATTTTGCCATGGAAATAATACATCTCGCATTTATGTAGCAGTTTCCAGCAATGCGCGATCATTGAAGCAAATTCAGTAAAGTTGAGTATACACTACTATAAAATTAATCTTTTGGCAAATGAGCAGAATTCGCCATTTTCGAAATGATCTTCAAGTCGAAGACGACATGATCTTATGTCTGACAGACTGAGATAAATCGGTAAGTTACCAGTTAATATAAAGGAAGCAGCACACAACCTCTATTTGTTCTTTCTACAGAACATAAAACATACTTCACAAACATTAATTACAGGTACACAAGTTTTAAACAATTAAAGACCAAGTAGGATAACTTATAAAATCGAAAGAACGTCCTGCGTATCCGTAATGTCAAGTATTGTCGCTCATAGGCTGCGGACGGCAATTAACCACACTGGATGTAGAGCGGTTATTCGCGGCACACCCCCATTTTCACGCGAGTAAATTGGGTGCAAAGGACCGTTCAAACGAGCAGAGGTCGTGGAAGCGAAGGGCCCTCACCCGCCCACCTTCGAAAGCGGGTCAACCGGGCGTGTCTCGCGACGCTTCCACGAATCCTCCGCGGAAGCGAAGCGCGGTCGTCCCCACGGCGGGGGCGGGGGCGGGGGCGGGGGCGGGGGCGGGGCCAGCGGGGAAGGCAGCTCGCGCACCCCTCCACAGTCCTCGCCGTCCTCAACGGGCGCGCTTAGCGTCCGCACACCCGCCCGCGTCGCTCTTTTTTTTCTCTCGTTCCGTCTCTCTCCGGCACCCGCCGCCCCGCCCCACCCCGCCCGCCGTAGCGCGCAAAGTGGCGCCGCCGCTCAAAGCTAGCGAGACGGCGCCCGCCGCCGCCGCCGCCGCCGCCACCGCCGATACAAAAGCTTTGTCCCTTTGCTCGTGCGCATTAGCCGGATGCGAAACCGTCATCAGGGGAATTAGCGCGCGGGCGGGCGGGCGGGCGGCTGCTGGGAGGCGATGTAGGCGGAGGCACGGCGACGGATGGTAGTCGTAAGGGAGGCGATCGGTAGTGGGCGAGCGGTGAGTGGTAGAGGGCAACGGCTACGGACAGAAAAGTCGCAGAAGGTGGCCACCGATAGAGCGATGGGTGAGAAACGTTGGGTGGTTGCTTGTTGTGTTGGAAAGCACCAATTGACGAAGCAGAAGTCGAGAAGTGGCTACAGCGATGGCGGAATTAAAGTAAGGGAAGCTGATGAGAACGGAGGCCACACTCCGCACCCGCCACCACCACCGCCATCTGCGACGTCACTCCCCGCGGCTCCCCCTATTGCGACGCGCAAGTGTCCGGCCGGGCCCGGATCGTCTCGCTCTGTGAGCTTCAGGCACACGCAATTTACGTCATAAAGCCATCACTCCACCTTCATATTCGTATTTACAATTTTCATGAGCCGCCGCCCGTCCCTTTTCTCCTAGGGAACGAACGGAATATGACGAGACACTCGTGGCCCTTCACCGACAGAAGAATTCGAACACCAGATACGATGAGTGAATACTGGTTGCAATATTCCTTTGCAAAGAGAACGAGTGTCTTTTTTTCGCGCCTAAAGCGATTTGTCGTGTGAGATGATGGTAAGTAGGCAACGAATTACAGAGTAACTTATTTCTAACACAGCAATAACATAAAAATATCCAGTACGCTTTATATTGGGTTGTGAGTTCGTCATACACAAATAGCAAATCTGCAGCGCAATGAATTCGATCCCACGACGCATAGACCGTCCAAGAAATAATATACAATCCACCACCGTTTCATCGCCCGGGGCATCACACGAGACTCCGCAACGCGCAGCAAACGCAGCACATTGTTTTCGAATGTTCATATCAACAGAGGACGTTTACAGACACACCGAGTTGGCTCCCGTTCGCTTCGGTCTCCCTACACAAACGGCCACTTCCTGAAGGCGGCCCTCCGTCATCGTAGCATGAAATGGGCATTCCACGGAGCTGGTGCCGCTGAAACAAACATGCTCGCGTCGCCAACCCGAGCCAAGGGCGGCAGTCCAACGCCCGGTGGCGATGCAAGCCCCCGGCCGTGAAAAAGCAGAGCTGGCCACAAAACACAGAACAGAAAAATACTAGCAATTTGAAGTGATAAAAATAAGAAAATTAAATAATTAAAATAGATATATTGCAGAAATAATACTACCAATTTAATTAACGTAAACTAATTTATTATTACTTTATAATTTATATTTATCTTGAAACAATTACTCAATGTTTAAGTATAGTACTGAGAGTACCACAATACACACGGCATTCCGTACAACAAAAAAATAACATGATACGATATTAATCTTCATTAATTAACGTATATTTACAAAGATAGTTGCTTTCGTCCGAAATATCACACGCATCACAATGATCAAAATCCACTGTTATCGAATATCACAATCAAAATCCTACAACACTTTTTTGTCACACTTGACCAGGATAGGTAAAGTGTCCCACAATATAATTTGTTTTCATTTTATAGGACATGGGGTTACAAATTCAATGTTGGAAGTTGCAAGCAAAGGTTTAAAAGACCTAGTTAATAATTTCCAAAACATTCTACATTAGTATATATAACAACTGGATATCCTGCATGTATCGTTCGGTTCGCTGCTCACGGTGAGACCTTTCCGGCCACAGCTTGGGACAAGCGAAGTGTCATTTGAGGCACACAGGTCTGCTAGTGGCGAACAAGCCATTTGTCGTATCCTTTTAATCTAATTAAATTTGCTCAAATCAATAAACATGAAAATACTTTTAAGACTGTTTAAAGAGTCGGAGAACCACACTACGCTAGTATACAACTACAAAAATGTCAAAACCAAATTTCTACCCGCTGCCTTCTATTAGATCGGAGACAAAGAACAATAAACGCCGCTTGAAATCACATCTATATGATATATGGGCCTCGATCAACGTCGTTATGGCGAACTTAGTAATAGTTAGGAATGAAAATGAGAGTTTTAAGGAGTCGTTATTATACATTTAATTTAGAAGAAACAAATAAATCATCCCGTTATGACTTTACAAACCTGGATGTTGGATGACGCAACTCTCCAGATGTAAAATAAATGCTAATCTTCACGCAATGGATGGACAACTTTCCTACTGAGTTACTTCTTTCTACAATAAAAGCTGCTATTAACACATGTACTTTCGCAACTTATTAGACCCCGAAATTTCAGACCCACATTCGAAGAACTTCGCGTTTGACAACTGTTTGATATTTCTGAAAGAATTTAACAAGCTTATTCTAGTGTTCATATCTTTATAAAACTTCATCTCAAAAGCATTTCAAAGACGAATGTTGTAGAAGGCCGTCTGTCTCTCTCCTCTCATTAAGAACTACATTACGCACATTGTGACCGCCAGCAACAGCAAAAGATGAATCAGTGCAATAATAGAGCTAAAGTCTATCGAATGATAAGCTGCTTTCCATGGCAAGAATGTGATATATATAAAAAATAGGAGTGATGAATACGACGATGAATCACTAAAAACTGGTTGAACGATAAAGTAGTATGCATCTAAGCATTCTTCAAATTTGTTAAAACACTAATACATTGCTTTCAAGAACCGTACTACATAAAATAAGATATATTGATAACCTATCAGAGCATTTGCTTTTTTGTCATTGGATCCTCAGAGGAATGTGTACTATCACCCATGATAACGAAAAATTAATAGTCACAGGACACATAGTTACCGTTTCTTCCAATTAAAAAGACATTATTTATCCTAATATTGTGTATTTTCTTACGCATAGCATCTTTCCAATTCCACGGAACACTTCTGAAGAGAAGAGAGAAACGAAACAACGAAGTCAGTCATCCGCACAGCACATAACAGCATATTTTGATAAGATATTTGTCTTCGAATACATTCTTGCGTAGCTTAATTTTGCGCTATGATATGACCGAAAACAGTTATCGTACGTGCGAAATTTTAGAATTAAGATAATTAGTTGGATACAAAACTACTCTGCCGAATTCTCCATTCCAAATCGGAACTTCCCAGAATGTTTTTGTAAATAAAAATTTCGTCATTACGTGAGTGTTTTGTAAGTACACAGTACGACAATACAATGATGAGAAATAACTGGACTTATCTCGCAGTATGAATGTGTCCCAACAGCCATTATTTCAAAAGATAGTCGTTTTTTAAAACACCTGAATATCAATATCATAATTTTAAAAAAATATCAAGAAACTTCTTACTGTGATAAACAGCAATATTGCTTCTTGCCCTCTGACTTTCCTTTAGCGCTAGGGAGTTGTATCGGTCATACATTCAATATTGCCCTCACACCGTCTAGACGTTCACCTTTAGTAATACCTGTCGAAAATTATCCACACATTACTGTCTCCCGCAGCTTCTCAGAAATTTTGTAATTTTCGCATGCCTCCACCCGATTGTGTCCGAGACCGTGCCCAACCAACGCACCCAAGGACCTCCCTTCTGCAGGGGCTCGAGACGGTAACTCTCGCGCGGCGCTTATAAAAAAGTCTCCGCGAGGAATGTAGAGAATAAAAAAAAAGATATATGAGCTTCGAGAAGAACAATGCCTTTTGTTATATTCCCCGCCCAGTCAAGGCCAAGGAGCCAGCCGGTGCTTATCATCTGACGGCACTCTTACGCAAATATATACAAATACATACCGGAGGCGGTGGAGGCGGCGAGACGGCGCCGGTCTGCACAACATATTATATAACCACGCCACGACCCTGCGCTCTGAACTCGCTCACCTTTTGTACAGACACAACATCCTAGCTAAACCGGGAAAGGTAGGACAATGATTCATCAATGACTCTAAAGAAGATGCAGATATGCGTGACATACAAAATGGTTGTGGAGTCAGAAATTATTTGTTTTATTAGTGAAGTTTATCAAAGTGTACAATGTTCCTTGTATTCATTTCTCTGACCGGTAAAATCTGTATTCTGCGATTATTTCTAACTGATTATAAAATTATTGGGTCGATGGGTTTCATTAGAAATAATCGCTATTACCTACTAATAGCAGATTATCCGATCTACCATCTACGAGTATACGGAGTGGCGAGGAATCTGAAAACAAATATATATTGTCTAGCTACTTATTAGCTGGAATTGGCCAAATGAAAATCGTTTGTTCTATTTCAAAAGAAATTTATGGTTTATTCTCAATGCCAGGCAAAAATATGACTTGAAAAATTTGTAACAAATAAAGAATGTTCTTTTGGTCATGACCTCTTCCGAACCTTATCCTGCAGTACCCGTCTTCGCGCGCACTTGAACGAGGGCGCCACGAAGAACCATTTTCCTCTTCTTCTCGGTGACGAGAATTCCAAAGTCCAAGTACCAGATTCTTCTCTCCTGCTCTTGCACAAATGTTGTCGAGTCACTGATCCTCACCGCCTCAAATACTTGTAGTTCTAATTTAATTTACTTCGCGAAAGTTCCCAGTTCTTTCTGATTACGCGACGAGAATGATCAAGTTCAGCAAACTATTATTTATTCAGAATTATTCTGTTGAAGTCCTGTTGCGTACAAATTCATTCAAATTCTAATTTCCGCACATCGCAAAAATATTTAGTCCCAACTTGTTGTAGATCTTATAAATTCTATCAGTCTGAAATTATAGCTCACACACGAAAATTACAAGTTACACATTTTTACACATCAAATTATTCGAAGTCCATCACGTTATTTCATCCCGAGAAAATTCTAATTTCCGTTCGTCGCACTCAAGAATTACTCTAAGTCCGATAACTATTCACTCTCAAGAAAAATTTACAAGTCCCAATCTCACAAAATTAATCATCCGCGAGCGAACCGCACAGCACCACGACATATGTCAGAATGTGAAAATAATCTTTCTGTTCAGCCCTTCAAGACTCGGCCTATTTCTTTCTACTGCTTTTCACCAGAAACATTCGACGCACTTCCGTCGTGAATAGACTGTCACTGTTCTCCTGGCCAATCTCTAAATTGATTACATAATCAACTAGCTATGCCCTAGACTGTCATTGCTTTCTCAACCAATCCCTAAATTGTTTACTTGATCAGCTAGCCGTGCCCTCAGGTCCAATGCCAGAATGAATTTTATTGACCTTGACAACAACTCGGCTGCCGTTGCTAGGGCGCCATATTTTTATTTGTTTATCCTTGTATATTTACCCCATTTACGACAAATATTAGTAAATAAATGTGTGACATGTTGGTATGTCATAAAATATAAATATAAAAACACTAAAAATGTTTGCAAACCATTCACTAAAACTGCAACTCATTATTTTAAATTAAAATAAGGAATGTTGTTTCTCATAAATTTTGCAAAACTTGTAATTGAGAATATACTTGAAGATTAGAAAGTGTCCTCAATTCAATTCACTTAAGATTCCATTAAATAATGTCCCCTTTAAATAAAGAAAACGAAATATACAATATTAAGTACCATTATATCAGGATAGCAATAAATATTAACTAGTGGTGCTACAGAATGGCACAGACTTTCTCGTAGTAAAGTTTTATAATTTCCTGGGTGTGGACTGCATTTACGGATCTGCAACATCCTCTTGACAGCTGCCATCTATCGATGCCCAAAGTACTTTTTTTTTAAACAAATTCTCATTGTTTCGGTTTTCTAACAGTAGAATCGAAATATTACTTTAAGAATATTAAAGAAGAGTAAAACCTCATCCTAAATGGCAATTTGCATTGAAAAATATGGAGCCCTTTTGAAGAAAATGGCTTTTAACCGTTACTGTAAATGCAAAATTTGAAGCTCTTTTCACAGGAATCTATTGAGTTTACAAAAAACTTCATTTGAAGCCCTTCCAGTCCCAAATGCAATAACGTACACAAGGGAAATGTGCATATTGACGGCGTGAGGGACATTAAAAAATACATTTGTGTAATTTTTGAAAAAACAAAAGTATACATCAAAATGAACTTTTCGTCATATTAAACAGTGCAATTAGAACTATCCGTTGGAAAAGTTTGAAGAAAAAAATTTTGAGTCGTTTTTGCAAAAATTACGTGTGAGCTTTTCTGAAAAGGCAGAATTTTCAGCTCATTTTCACAAAATACTTTTCAGCGTTCGTGAAACTTCATATGGCATTATTCAAAGCTCATGTACTCATAAATACAATACTGAGAACAAATTGCCAGTAATGTACATAACGACGCGAGAGATGAGTCAAAAATTATATTTCTGTACATTTTGAAAAAGGAGTAGAGCAATTTGTCGTTTATGTCATCTTATAGAGTGCATTTAGCACTATTCCTACCAAACGTTTAAAGAAAAAATTTGGAGCCGTTTTCGAGAATATCTTGTTTTTGTAATTTTTTTTTAAAAAGGCACATATTGCACGCAATATTGCGCGAAAACTACTAAAATTTTCAAAAAAATCTACATGACCTTAATGAAAGAACTATTTATGAACAACAAATTTCATTTGAAGAAAATTCTCTATCTTCACTAAAACTTTATAGTTGTAGGAAGACGCCAAAAAAATTCAAACTTTTGCAATTTTCGAAAATTCAGAGTTAACCGTGAAAATCGGACCAATGCCACCTTTATAAGTGTATTTAACTCTATTCTTACAAGAAATTTAAAGAAAAAATTTGAAGCCATTTTTGAGAAAATTTTGAAAATATTCGGGGGGCCTCATGTAAAAATTTTGAAGAATGTTTTTCACAATTTTAAAGCTTCAACTAGAGCCAGATGGACAGGGGTTTGTTCAATTTGGAGATAGATCATACGCATGGTTTAGGCGCTAGTAGTGTTCACAGACGAACAGACAGACAGACAGACGGACGGACGGACGGACGGACGGACGGACGGACGGACGGACGGACGGACGGACGGACGGACGGACGGACGGACGAACGGACGGACGAACGGACGGACGGACGGACGGACGGACAGACGGGCGGCGGGCGGGCGGACAGGCAGTCACAGACAGACGGTATACGGATGGACGTTTTGAAAAATAAATCAACTTTTTTTTGTAAATTAGTTTTGAGGAAGAAAAGCAGAACGGATAGGTGACGTGTACCATTACATATTTGGCAGCCCAGCGTGGGGGCCATTGTAGAAGGTTTTCGGAGGTAGACATAGGTACCGTTACAATATTTTCAGCGGTTTGGTGCCAAAGCCACAGGACATCTGGGGTGTGACTCGCCCTTTCAACGGCAACATGAAATAGTATTTAGTTACCTAGTTTGAAAGGCGTGAAAAGCAAAGGAAAGTCACTGTATACCCCTTTTTATCCCCACGAATTGCAATTGTTTGGTACTCTCGAGCACGTTTCTCATTCTCAGTTACATACTATTCATTCGATAAAGTATTGATATACCTCGTCACAGTCAAGTTTTATCAACTCCTGTTTTTTATACGTTTTCAAGCATCCTTCTGGAGAAACTTGTATACCAGTCAAAGGGACAGCTATTCAGAGGAAGTAAGTGAATTGTCACTTCGCCAATTATTTATATTAGAATTATATTTTAATTGTGTTTTCCTTACAGCGAACTACGCTGGTTTTAAGAGAAACATGTGTTTTTGAATGGCACAGAACTCTACTGTGCACTAAAATCACGTGAAGGCGCCGATGAGTGCGCCACCAACAACGCCAACCAACGCTGAAGTGAAGTAGAGATCCTTCCCAGACCACTCAACCTCCAAAGCCCGGCTTACCTCGGTGGTTGCTATGACAACCGTGACGTCACCCGTAATAGCAGCGTGGTCTCCGAACAGTCGGATGGGGAAGAACAAGCAAGAGAAGTGAGTTTCTTCTTCCAGTATGAAATTCATTCGCATTCTGCTTTTTTAATTGAGCTGTGGTGTTTCAAATGAATCCTGTGTTTTGAAGAATTGTGTATTTTTTAGAAATACAATTTTAACGATGATAAGATAAGAGTTTTAAGTTCATGAAATGTGTTAATGAAAAAACTGGCATTTTATGAAGATACCATACACAAGTGTGCTATCTTGAAGGAGCGAAAGATTGATTTAGTATACAAGAAATACGTGAGTTCGGTTATTAAGGTAAACACGTAAATTAATTTTTTTTCGTACCATCCCTCCATACTTCCTACCTAACTTCACAGTCACGAAGTGCCACTGAATAAAACTTTGAGAAAGCACAATAAAACCATTAGAAATTTCATCAAAAAGTCAATTCTTATTCCACTCCGATTTTCTTTCTGAATCAAATTGGCAAAAACATGTATATTTTGTTCGTAAAGCAGAGGTGAAACCTCGTGCTTAGCTGGATTCCAAATTCACAAGGCACGCGTGACGACAGAACGAACAAAGGATTTGTAAGAGACTTTTACTACCATATTCGTCCTCTCTTAGATGTCTTATTTTAATGTCCCGCATTTATTCAAACTGACACTCGCACACAATGCAGAGTCAGAGAACAAGTGGAGGGCAGAGACCGTCGGACTATAAAAAGAACTAAGAAATAACGGCTTCAATAGAAGTATGACACGACACTAACATCTCTTATTCGCATTCTTAATTCACTACCGGGCCCTATAATTTGAGTTACAATTATATGTTAATGCGTGTCACATTTTCTTACGCTTTCCGAGAATGAGAACGTCATCATTACTCCGCTGGCATGTCGTGCTACTTGTTTTTCATCAGTATTGGGGCCGCGAGTTCCGAGAGGCCACCGGCTGCTGTAGTGTGTGTACAGGGGTTCGACATTAGACCAATATTGGGGGAATCAGTGACCGTGTCATAGCAAACATAAATGGAATACAACACATTTTTAGTTCTGCGTGCTCATGTATCACCCACAACGGAAGGGTTCATGAAACAACACAAAACATGCAATCTGGTCTAATCAATGTTACCTTATTTCGGGCGAACTTGAGAGGGACTTATTCAAAAGATAAAAGTTAATCTGCCTCTTAATGCCTGACAGCATGAAACCGTGCGTATATTCTGAATTAAAATTTTGAGAGTTGAAATTTTTCATTCCAATAATTTTTATATTAGATCCTTTAATCCTGGAATTCTATTTCGTGCGTACTGACCTCTGGCGCGATTGCCACATCATGTCATAAAAATAGGATCATCACATTAATAACTGTAAAGCACATGAAAATAATACGAGGATTCTTTGTAGGAACACACCATACTATTTACAAACCAAAAGGAGTGTATGTATTTAAAACAAGATGATGTGCGTAAGATGTTCTGTTTAGGTTTAGTATGGATGTTTAGTTGCCGACCTGGATGGCTGAGGTGGCTAAGAGCGAGTACCGACTCAGCGCTTCGGTCCGAAGGGTCGTGGGTTCGAGTCCCGCCTTGGGCATGGCTGATTGTCCCTTGACTTTGTGTGTGTGTTGTCGCGGAGGGCCTCGCGTTCTGCTGACCCCAGATCAGAGGAGCCCGCAAGTGTTTGTCTAGTGTATGGTGGAATATGCATCCCTTCGGGACGTAAAGGGCAACCGGCTGTCGGCTGGATAAAAGCCCTAGGAAAAAGAAAAATGTTTAGTTCCGTGTTTTTGGTGAAAACACTGATCGTTGCTCGTGAGGGAAATATTTTTTAAAATGTATTTCTTCCTGTTCGGCTTACAAGCTTTTAATGGGTTCGAAAGATAAGAGGACCTGTTACATTGGAAATGGCCCACACAGTATAGAACTCTTCGCTATGGTAGACATTTTTTCGTCTATTGTTTGTGGTATTCAATAGTTTTTACTTTCTCGCATACGTTGTACTGATAAGTAGGTATTGTAATGCTGTAGGAAAAATTCGATTTTTTTACTTTCTCGCTAACTTCTTGCGAGAACAGAGAAAGTATTCTAATGCCGCGGGGGAAACGGCGATTATACGAAAAACTTACTGCCGGGCCGTGGTAACGAAAAAATGGATACGTCATATTCCTACAGATAGTATATATTTTTCTCTAACATGTACAAGTTTGCCTAATAATGTACGTTTTCATTAAACCTCTGAAATTTCAAAATTTCAAAAACGGATATTTTAATCTCTTTCTTTAAACACCTTAAGAATTAATGTAGCCTCTTGATTCCGACAGTTAATAGCGCACATGTTGAAGATTTTTGCGGATAATCAAAAGTCATTATTTGAAACTTTTCATGTGCCCTCTTTACACTCTCAGTCATTACATGGATGAGTTTGATTAAAAACCAACTGAACAGAAATCACAAGAACGAAATAATATTAATAATTAGTTATTAGTTTCTAAAACTTGCCAGAAGTTTTAGATGAATTTTGGACGCTCTGCGACTCGGAAACACTAAGAAATATTAGTGAGTTAGCGCTTTTGTAAACCATTTTTACTTGTTAAAACGCACATACTCCACGCAAAACGTTGGCTGAGCACGTTTCCATCCCGCACCAACCACCCAACGCGCCCTTTCGAGGGGGATCGTGTTCCAAAGGCCAGCCGCCGAAAACCGAGCACTCATGTGTGAGCACAAGAGTCCAAAGTATCGACGAACTTCGCGAAGCCATTCAAAGCAGCCGGCGCAGACTGCCTAGCGGGCGCGTCTTGTCAATAGGCCGTTATAATTAAAAAAGGAACGGATATAATAAACACGGCCCCGGGGGAGGGGGGCGGATACTATATGACGCGTCGGAAAGCGCAAGACGTGACAATGGAAGAGGGGCACGGACGAGCGGCGCGCAGGAAGACCGGCGAACCACACATGCACTGCCCGGCCGGGCGTCCCCTGCGCCGCCGCCTCCGCCGCCGCGCACCGCCTCCACAGCCCCATTGTGGGCCGGCCGGCGGCTGAAGGAGCGGATATTAACCTCTCACCCCTCCCACCGCTCGCCGCCCGCTTGTCCGTTCGGGGGCGGGGGCGGCGGGCCGTTTTAAAAAGTTCGTTATTACGCCGCTGGCAAGAGAAGGCTACGGCGGGGGAGCCGGGGGCGGAGGCGGGCACAGCAAGGAGCAAGCGGACGGGCCTGGCTACCGGTAAGAACAACGGCGGTGGGCGAACAGGTGCCCTTGTGGGTTGAATAGGCGGGGGCGGGGCCGGGGCCGGGGCCGAGCTCCACAAGCTGCGAAGCGAAAATCGGAGAGAGTGTGCTTCTGCACGGCCCCGCCCCCGCACCCGCCTTCCTCGGCGCGCTCGCTCGGATCTGCCATACGTGCACGAGCCGCCGGGGCTCGATATAAAGGAACGTATAATCGCGCGGCTGCCCTCCACGGAAACGTTAAGATCCCCGGGTACGCTCTACATGCCCCTGCGATTTACATGAAGAGATGAATTATGCAGAGATTAATTTGGTACAGACTATTTCAGGGGCAGGGTACTACAAAAGTTCTAAAGCTACGGCCAAACGAGTTTGAGTTGGCTACGCCTTCGTTTCCTAGAATTTATTTTTTCACTTGCATGCAAATTAACATACCTTCTATGTACTCATTTCACATTAACATAGAATTGTAACCATGATCTTTACGCGACCATTTCATTTTATACAGTCGATAATTGCATCAGCATTCGGAAGACTAAGTATAATAGGTTTTCCAATCATTCGAACGTAACGTTAATTCAGATTTGCTTACATTTCTAACTTAGGTATGTAGAAGACCCAACACACACATAGAGAATGTTCAGTTACAAGAGCTCGTGTACAGGCAAAACATAGATGAGACTAATTTGCATTTCACTTCCCGTCTTTCCTCATACACCTTCAACCACGATGATGAAAATCCAATCCACCAGCGAAACCCAACTCTCCTTCCAATCGTCCAAAACCTCCGGCTTCCGAAAACAGCTCGATCACGATGATCAGGGAAGACACGCCAGGGGAGAGAGAAAACGATACATTGGCGAAGCGTTCCGCTACTTATAAAAATGCCGCCCAATCAATCAGCGAGTCGGGCGCGGCGGCGCCGGCAGAGGCGGCAACGAGCGCCCGGCCGGTGGGGCGAATGGGGCGTACGCCCTGCGCACAGACAGCGCCAGAGCAAAAGGAATAGAGATTACACGGGCCTTCACAGAGCTGCAAATTAATCGGAAAACGGCCGATAAGTCATTTACAAGCCTATGCATAAAGGATGACGTGTTCCGGGGGCGGCGGCGGCGGCGTTCGTCCGCCCACCCGGACGGAGAGCGGGCGGGCGATCGGACGGACGGACGGACGGATGGACGCCCGCTGCGCCGCGAGAGACGCGGGGGCTGCAATATTCAGAATATGTATATCCTGGCGCCAGCAAAAAATTATATACTCGCATGCGTGGCCCACTGTAACAAGTGGCGCGAGGCCCCCCGCCTGCGCCGATAACCTGATAACAAACATAGCGCTGGCGCGTATAAAAGATACCGAATTTGCAAGGCAATTTGAAACAAAAAACGCGACGCGGCGCGGGGTGAGCACGCGGACCATCGCCGGGGCGACGCGACGCGCGACGAGGCGGAGCCCGGCGGGGCGGGGCGGGGTGGGGCGGGGCGGGAGAGATGGGGGCGGGGCGACGCTGCCGAAGGTGATCCGCGTCCGCCCTCCCGCAGTCCGTCCGTTCGTCCGCCGTCCATCGCCGCGGGAATTGCCAATGCCCGCGCCCCCGCCGCACCGCGGCTGCAGGTGTAATTTTCAATACTTAGCCTTCGATGGAACGCGAAATTAAGTATTGATGGGCCGGCGAGAGACCGGCGGCGCGGCCCTACGACGCGCCCAAAAGGAATATGAAATGAAAGAGCCGCGGGCGCGCGTCCGTAACGTGCTTAGGCAGCGCCGCCGCGCGGCTGCCGATGCCGTCGGAGGAGGCGCGAGGGAGGGGCGCGCGGATCCCCGCCCCGCCCCGCCGCGCCTCGCCAAGGAGGGAGGGAGGGGGCCGAGATCGGTGATCGCCCGCCGCGCAAAGACACCGGCGCCGGCGCTCCGCCGACAGGGATGACGCGCGAAACATTCGCCAACGCAGTCCATACACAGCACGACTCAGGTCTTGGAAGATTTCCAGAGACCGCAGAGGTGTCTTTTGGTGATTTTGTGATTCGGAGCATGCGCTAGTTATAAGAAGGGAGAGGGTTTTAATGAAATGTCTTCATTTTTCTTTTCACTGTAGAACAATGCCGTTTAGTTTAGGAAGTCATTTTATGTTAGGTCAAAAGGAAATGACCCTTCTTTATAAGTCATTATTTTGAATTTTTTGTCAGTTTCGACTAATAAGGCATTTTTTACCTTTTTCCGTAATTTTTAATGATTTTTTTCCTGATTAAATATATTTTTTAATGTCGTTTTAATGGTACTTGCTTCAAATAATATTTACGAGATGCAACAACTGTTCTTCGCAGAATTACTCGATAGCCTATTCGATTTGTCGCTCAGAAATTGTTTTGACAGCCATTGTAAGTATGTACTTCTTGTAACGTATATAAGCGTCATTGCCGGTTTGTCCGATTTCGGGATAAATAAAGTCAGAGATTCCCTGGTAAAGAATAGTCCAAACCAAAAGTTTGAAAGATGAGTTCATTCGAACGAATGGAAGAAGCCTCGATTACATCAATAACGCATCCAACAGCTTGAGTTATTCATCCGAACTAATTTTGATAAGATTTTTTTTTGTCATTTTTCTTTGGTTTTATGGCATTTTAAAAGCATTTGATTGATAATTTTTGGTAATGTATTAGGTCATCAAAATCCGTCCCCTAGTTACAAGGATACCTACGGTACTCGTGGATAATGAAACTTACAACAGTTCACCACCGCATAGTACTAACAATTCTTGCATAGTACACAATTCGAGCAATTGATCGTACAACAATTAGAGTGAATTATCACTACTGTTCATCCTAAATATAAAGTAACTGGCATCTGCGTTCAGGACGTTGAGGAATCCTCCTTGTCCCACGCTCACTGTGAATGTAAAGAAATAAATTCGGCGATAACGTGAGCAATTTTACAAATACAATTTATCATTGAAAGGATGTAATAGATGTAAAGAAAATTCGTTAAAGAAAAATTGGTGGTGAACGATGTGAGTTCGTACTGAATTGATGGCATGGAAGTAAAATGAGAACTGACGCGGGAAATGAGATAAGCCACCAAAGAGAACGAGGAAGGATAGTGTTTCTTGAAACGACGGTTATTCTCAAGAACACATTGGAAAGAAGAGTAATGCAGATAAAGATAAATCAAAAGGAAGATAATAAGTCACGCCACAGTACAGAGCTAAGTGGTTTTTAACTAACACATTATTAAAAACAATGTTGAACGTAATTTCAATAATCATATCTTAGTATGCGATTTTTAAGAATAATTTTCCAGTAATATCACGACAATTTCACATCTTCCTTTTTTAACAATATTTCTCAGTAGTAACAGAATAAAAGACGATTGATACTTTTGGATTAAGAAAGAATCGCGTCACTGACCTGACAAATATTAGAAAGGTGGGTTCCATTACTCTGTCTTCCGCAAAAAAGGAATTTTCATTGAACTAAATTGAATGATTTTGATTATTTTCGATTGTGTTAAATTTGACTCTTTCCAAATGATACTATTTCTGAAATATGTTTGATGTTTTGAAGAGACGTTTATTAAGTTTTAACACAATTTTAATGAAAATAATGCTTAATCACTCAGAAGCTTTTTTTTTTCAGAAAATTGTTCTCATACTAAGTAAAGTCCCGTAAACATAAATTCCAAGAGACTGAAATAATCGGTGTTGATGTTATAAAAATCCGTGCTCAGATGTTTCTGAATAAATGTTGCAAACATTTAGAGGGATCACAAATAACTTTCTGCTAATGAACAAGTAGTGAGAAATTTCATATAACGGTGCACATTTTCCATTTCAGGCAACTGATTATAGACACATGTTTGGAGGATATGACGTTACATCCATAAACGTCCATCGGCTGATAGAATTGAAAAGTAAATTGATTGTAAATTAACACGGGCCAACGCTCAAGACAGTCAGCGACAGCAAATTGAGCACAACAGCTTCATCAAGAAAGAAATACCAATTGGATCACCCATGAATGAATATCGGTAGTTATTCACCACATCGTAGTGTTCCTTCTGCCCGGATTTATCCCTCCTTTTAATATCTCGATCTCTAGAGAAGTGGGGTTTCGTTGGAATGAGGTGCTTGTTTTTAGTAAAACCAGGTATTAGAGAACGCACATACAATCCTCGACAATTTCCCTTTCTGTACGACCGTACTCCAGAAACCAGCTTCATGGTCGTCAGAGTCTCGTGAATCGCGTCATCAACGGCCGGGGCAAAACACGTTTGCGCAACGAGTCGTTACACTTCATACGCGACGTTTACTGGGGGGGGGGGGTCGCCACCCTTCTCCTCCTCTTCCTCCTCCTGCGGAATGGCATTGCCGTATGCTACAACAGCCAGCTTTACGCTCCGTTCCGATGCTTTTTATCCAGCTTTCCTCAGGGTACGCAAGACGACTTTTTACTACTTCGATTTCACACGATACGTCTTTTACATTTAACGTCTCTCGATTTGTATTTAGATTATAGGTTCGTTTCAACGCTCACAAACGCTCAGCATCGAGATCACTGTAAAAAAAAAAGAAGAAAGTCACCCTATTGTTACGGAGGGCATTTTTACCGATTGAAACGCCAGGATTGATTCTGCGGCAAACACAATAATAAGCATCTCGGAACGGATCCAACCGAAAGAAAAAAAGGAGCGTCCAGATTCCTGGCCAGCGCCCGAGGAATTTTCTGTCTGGAGACCGCACGCGTGTTTCATTGCTCGCTCAGGTTCTTTCCTCACCACAGTTGCCTGAAATTCCGAGTGTTCTCATTTTTCAAAACATTTCACATTCCTCATATTGTTTACTAGTGTGTTCATTGTTTGTGAGTAAATTCTGTTAATTTTTGGTATCTGAAATTTTAAGACAATCAGATAAATATTTTTAAATAATTAGTAAATTATATTTTATAGAAATATATTTATTAAAATTATAAGTGCTTGAAAGACAAAACAAGTTATTTCTACAAAATATAATTAACTGATTATTAACAAAATATTTAACTGTTTGTCTTAAAATTTAAGATAGTAAAAATGAACAGAATTTTATATTCCTGTTTATTTTTTGAAGTTTCACAGTTTTTAAAATAATTTTCCTCAAGCGCTTATATTTTACATAAAAGGGAGGGGTCATATTTTTGATGTAGATTCTACTCTATTAAATTGAGCTGTACGAATGAACCTTTCGAAATTCATTCAAACGCCTTCACCGGCTGAGTTCAGCTCAGCACTGCCGCTGTCTCTACAGACTCAGACCGGGAGGTATTAGCAGGGATGGCAAAAAAAACATCGATGTTTTGTATTAGATGTTTCCTTCATGTCGATATATTTTTCCAGAAACATCCATGTTTAATACCTAGACGGAGAGATTTCGTTATGGTTAATTTTCAGAGTTTGTCCATAATGTCTCACTTTATAATAATTTTAACAAAATATCTATTGTATTTCATGGGTAAATACAAAGGACAGACATAAAGATTCCTTCTTTGTATTCGATAAAGATTACTTTTAACATTTTATTTATAACAATAAAATATAACTCATTTATATTTAAAATATCGATGTTTCTTGTCGATGTTTTCATCGACATCGAAAACCTTTTAATGATGTATCAAAATATCGATGTATCAATGTCTGGGTAAAATTTGCCATCACTAAGTATTAAGGTTCGAGTCCCGATGGAAGCGGTTTTCGACACAAGCTACAAAGCGTAGTCGAATTCAGCCGCTGTCCGGAGGAAAATGTTATGGGCCAGCTGCTCTGATCGGTAGTTTCCCGTGGATTCTTCGATCAATACCCGGCGAATAGCGGGAAAGTATGCTAGCAAAGATCTTTCCTTTCTCTTTCACGTCCTTTCCTCTCCTCTTACACACAGACTACACTACCACAAGTTTCGGGAGCTTAGAGCTTGTCCCGACTGAGGCAGTGTCCCGCTGGAGAAGATACCAGTATAGGGAAATTCCTCGCAAGCTGACGTGTAGGTCGGCGCCTGGATCTCACCATCCATCACCACAAACACCACCTGGGATTAAACATTCACTACACTAACGGGCCTAACGACCAATTGACGTGGGCAGAAATATCAAGCCATGAAACGCCTGTGAAATTAGGGCATTGTAATATTTCATCCTTTAGTATATTTATATATTATGTTATTTATATATTTATATATTAGTATATTTAGTATATTATGTTGGTTGGAATTAGACGAATCCATATTTACCTGCATGTACCAAGCTGATAAGCTTATAAAAATAAATTTTGTATGAGAGCAAAATATCTCGACATTCTGTGATTATTTGAATTAAGATTCTAGCGTGAATAAACAGACAACTCAACAGTCTCACTGTTAGATATTTATTCCAAATCATTGTAAAAGCGAGAATAGTCAGTCAATTCGACTTATCTTTCCAGGGTTTATGATTTTATGAAATTACAGTATGTTCTTAAATATACATGCGCCCATTTCTTAGCAACTAACAGGATTTTAACTTATCTGATATTACACATGTAGAGAATTCGTAGAGGAATACAGTAGTATGCTTATCACAGTTACAGCAAAAATCTGACTCATCAGCTGATTCATCGAGGTCAAAGTTTTATGCATGCGATGTTACACATATGTACTTGAAAAAATCATCACTACAAGAAGAAGCTTGGTAAATCCTCTCTGCTGTTCACGAGAAATTAATTTTTGTATATTACCTCCTGTCTTCCACAAACGAAAGGGACACACTCAAAGCCAGTGTTGTGAGACTCTTAAATCACTTACTTATTACCTCATATTGAACACAAATATTTTAAAACCTTCACACAGAAGTAAATAAAAGGAAGCAATTCATTACTGATGTGTAATTTTCGAAATTTCCGCGAGAAAAATTAAAAACTTGGGATGGAAAAATTGAAAAGGATAGTAGAAATAACAATGAATTTGTAAAACAACACGACATGTGCAGATGCTCAATGAGAGGTCTATGCCACTGTGATACGATGTACATGAGCCCCGTAATGTCTCAGTGTAACTTGCTACATTGTTTATTCAAAGGGCAACTCAAAAAACATTTGTTGCATTTCCAAATTGGCATTACAGTTCAAACAAAGTCTTTTCAAATTTGAAGAAACTGCAACGATGCGATAATTTTAAACCGGGCCATCTAACGAAGGACGCACTTGCACAAACGAGCATGTAATTCAACACCCGGGCCCGCCACTCCACCAATCGCACGGGGCCAACCGCCGACTCGACTGCCTCTCGACGCGCGCGCCTCGCCGGGGTCGCTGGCTCGCGCGCGGAGCGGAGCGCTATCCGAAGCCAGCGCGCCCAAAGAATGTGGACGCCGTGCTAATTGCTGTACAAATTTGAAGGAGGGAGACCACTTCCCGTTGCTGGAGCCGGGGCGCCGCTCGTAAAACGCGAGGGGGCGCGGGAGCGGCGGGGGATGAGGCGGGAGGGGGAGGGGAGGCGGCCGCGCTGCGCTCCTGCCGCAAACAGTGGGACGCCGCGCCGCGCCGCGCCAGGGAGTTATTTGGGACGGTGAGGAGGGCGACGCACGGGAGAGAAGGGACTGGCGTTGGGGTAAGGTGTAGTTTGGGGTGAAGCAAGCGCAATGAGGTGAGGATAAGCTGAAATATGGCGTAAAGCAAGAGTGAGATGAGAGGAAGGTGAACTGTGGGGTAAAGCAAAAGTGAGACGAGGGAAAGGTGAATTGTGGGATAAAGCAAGAGTGAGATGAGGGAAAGGTGAAGTGTGGGGTAAAGCAAAAGTGAGGCGAGGGAAAGGTGGTGTGGGGTCAAGCAAGAGTGAGATGAGAGGAAGGTGAACTGTGGGAGTAAAAAGCAAAAGTGAGACGAGGAAAGGTGAATTTGGGATAAAGCTTAAAGTGAGATGAGGGGAAAGGTGAAGTGTGGGGGTAAAGCAAAAGTGAGACGAGGAAAGGTGGTGTGGGGTCAAGCAAGAGTGAGATGAGGGGAAAGTAAGACTGAGATGAGGTAAAGTGAAGTGTGGGGTAAGGCAA